>WNWK01049018.1:0-13343 GCA_009830355.1 Cherax destructor | reverse complement strand
GGTATTGAACAAATATATGAGTGAGAGGGGCTGGGTTTGATTGGTGTCGTGGGTACGAGAGTAAGTTCATGGGTAGTGGAGGTTTTGATAAGGACCTGCCTTGTATGGGCCAGTAGGCCCTTTCCGCAGTGTTCCTCCATTCTTATGTTCTTATGTTGCACATGTGTCTAATTTATCAACTTGTTGGTTCTCTGAACCGAGGAAACAGGTTTAGTAGTGGAAATAAATGGTATAAAATACCGACACAATGGAAAAATAAACACATAAGCAGTATAAGAACATAAGAAAGGAGGAACACTGCAGCAGGCCTGTTGGCCCACACTAGGCAGGTCCTTCACAATCCATCCCACCAACAGAATAATTGCCCAACCCAACTTTCAACTCCACCCAAGAAACAAGCTTTGCAGACTCCATTAACTCAAGTGCGAGTCCCACTTAAATCCAACCCCTCTCACTCATAAGAAACATAAGAAACATAAGAAAGGAGGAACACTGCAGCAGGCCTGTTGGCCCATACTAGGCAGGTCCTTCACAATCCATCCCACTAACAGAATAATTGCCCAACCTAATTTTCAATTCTACCCAAGAAATAAGCTTTGAAGATTCTATTAACTCAAGTGCGAGTCCCACTCAAATCCAACCCTCTCACTCATGAATTTATCCAACCTAAATTTGAAACTACCCAAGGTCCTAGCTTCAATGACCTACTAGGCAGACTGTTCCACTCATCAACTACCCTATTTCCAAACCAATATTTTCCATATCCTTTCTAAATCTAAACTTATCCAATTTGAATCCATTATTGCGGGTTCTCTCTGGAGAGATATCCTCAAGACCTTATTTATATCCCCCTTATTAATACCCATCTTCCACTTATATACCTCGATCATGTCTCCTCATTCTTCGTCTTACAAGTGAATGTAATTTAAGGGTGTTCAATCTTTCTTCATACGGAAGATTTCTAATGCTATGAATTAACTTTGTCATTCGTCGCTGAATGTTTTCTAACGAATTTATATCCATTCTGTAAAATGGAGACCAGAACTGAGCTGCATAATCTAGGTGAGGCCTTACTAATGATGTATAAAGCTGTAATATAACCGCTGGACTTATGTTGCTTACACTTCTTGATATAAATCCCAGTAATCTATTTGCTTTATTTCTTACGCTTAGGCATTGCTGACTTGGTTTGAGGTTGCTGCTTACCATAACCCCCAAATCCTTTTCGCATTCTGTACGGTTGAGTTCAACATTATTAAGCTGGTAGGTGCTAGGGTTATGAACATTCCCGAGCTTTAGAACTTTGCATTTATCTATATTGAACTGCATCTGCCATTTTTCTGACCAGGAATTGAGTTTGTCTAAATCCTCCTGAAGTTCCGTGACATCTACGTCTGAATCGATTATCCTACCTATCTTCGTGTCATCAGCGAATTTGCTCATATCACTAGTAATTCCTCGTCAAGATCATTTATATATATTATAAACAACAACGGGCCCAAAACCGATCCCTGTGGAACGCCACTTGTTACAGATCCCCACTCAGATTTAACCCCATTAATGCACACCCTCTGCTTCCTATTGTTGAGCCATGACTCGATCCATGAAAACACTTTTTTCCCAATGCCGTGAGCAGCCACTTTCTTTAACAGTCTCTGATTTTCGCTTAGCAGATTACAATGGACTTAGAGAACACTTATCATCTGTGGACTGGGGTAATGAAGAGAGCTATCAATATGACAGTTTTCTGAACACTATACATGCTGCCCAAAGAACATTTATCCCATATAAAGAAATTAGATCGAATAGAAATGACCCAAAATGGATGAATAATAGGCTCAAATATCTTTTAGGGCAGAAGAAAGGAATTTATAGGCGTATCAAAAGAGGTGAGGGTCATCTTATGAATCAGTATATTGACATTAAGAGGGACGTTAAAAAGGGGATAAGAAAAGCTAAGCGGGACTACGAAATTAAAGTTGCTAGGGATTCGAAAACTTACCCAAAAAGTTTTTTCCAGGTGTATAGAACAAAAGTTAGAGATAAGATAGGTCCCCTTAAAAATAATTATGGGTATCTTACTGACAAAGAGAATGAAATGTGCTCTATTTTTAATAATTATTTTCTCTCGGTTTTCACTCAGGAAGACACTAATAATATCCCAAGAATTAGGTATTTTAGTGGGCCTGAAGAAGATAAATTATGTAGTATCACAGTCACTAGCGAAATTGTTATCAAACAGATAGACCGTTTGAAGCAAAATAAATCGCCAGGCCCTGATGAGTTTTTTTTCAGTAAAGCTTTTGAGGCTGTTGATCACGATAAAGAATTCGATATTGTTTATTTAGACTTTAGTAAGGCTTTTGATAGAGTACCGCACCAGATACTGTTAAAGAAAGTGGCAGCTCATGGCATTGGGGGAAAAGTGCTGTCATGGATCGAGTCATGGCTCACCAATAGGAAGCAGAGAGTGTGCATAAATGGGGTTAAATCCGAATGGGGACTTGTAACAAGTGGTGTTCCACAGGGATCAGTCTTAGGCCCATTGTTATTTATAATATATATCAATGACCTTGATGAGGAATTACTAGTGATATGAGCAAATTCGCCGACGACACGAAGATAGGTAGGATAATTGATTCAAACATAGATGTCATAGAACTTCAGGAAGATTTAGACAAACTTAATTCGTGGTCAGAAAAGTGGCAGATGCAGTTCAATGTAGATAAATGCAAGGTTCTGAAGCTCGGGAGTGTCTATAACCCAAGCACTTATAAGTTAAATAACGTAGAACTTAGCCATACAGATTGCGAGAAGGACTTGGGGGTGATGGTAAGCAGCAACCTTAAACCAAGACAGCAATGCCTAAGCGTACGTACTAAGGCAAATAGATTACTGGGATTTATATCAAGAAGTGTTAGCAACAGAAGTCCAGAGGTTATATTACAGCTTTATACATCATTAGTAAGGCCTCACCTAGATTACGCAGCTCAGTTCTGGTCTCCATATTACAGAATGGACATAAATTCGTTAGAAAACATTCAGCGTAGAATGACTAAATTAATACATAGCATTAGAAATCTTCCTTACGAAGAAAGATTGAAGACCCTAAAATTACATTCACTTGTAAGACGTAGAATGAGGGGAGACATGATCGAGGTATACAAGTGGAAAATGGGTATTAACAAAGGGGATATAAATAAGGTCTTGAGGATATCTCTCCAAGAGAGAACCCGCAATAATGGATTCAAGTTAGATAAGTTTAGATTTAGAAAGGATATAGGAAAGTATTGGTTTGGAATTAGGGTAGTTGATGAGTGGAACAGTCTGCCTAGTAGGGTTATTGAAGCTAGGACCTTGGGTAGTTTCAAATTTAGGTTGGATAAATTCATGAGTGAGAGGGTTGGATTTGAGTGGGACTCGCGCATGAGTGGGTAGAATTGTCAAAGCTTATTTCTTGGGTAGCATTGAAAATTGGGTTGAGCAAATATTCTGTTAGTGGGACGGATTGTGAAGGACCTGCCTAGTATGGGCCAACAGGCCTGCTGCAGTGTTCCTCCTTTCTTATGTTCTTATGTTCTTATGAACTCTGTGAACCCTTAACTAACATTTTTAACCTATCTCTTCAAACAGGTGTAGTGTCTGATACGTGGAAGATGGCTAATGTAATTCCTATTTTTAAAGCAGGGGACAAGTCGTTACCATCAAATTACCACCCAATAAGTCTAACATCAATTGTAGGCAAATTATTAGAGTCGATTATAGCTGATAAAATAAGAAGCCATCTCGATATGCATAATTTGATTAATGATACTCAACATGGATTCACCAGGGGCCCTTCCTGCCTAACTAATTTATTAACTTTTTTCAGTAAGGCTTTTGAGGCAGTTGATCATGATAAAGAATTCGATATTGTTTATTTGGATTTTAGTAAGGCTTTTGATAGAGTACCACATCAGAGACTGTTAAAGAAAGTGGCTGCTCACGGCATTGGGGGTAAAGTGTTTTCATGGATCGAGTCATGGCTTACCAATAGGAAGCAGAGGGTGTGCATAAATGGGGTTAAATCGGAGTGGGGATCTGTAACAAGTGGCGTTCCACAGGGATCGGTTTTGGGCCCGTTGTTGTTTATAATATATATAAATGACCTTGACGAGGGAATTACTAGTGATATGAGCAAATTCGCTGATGACACGAAGATAGGTAGGATAATCGATTCAGACGTAGATGTCACGGAACTTCAGGAGGATTTAGACAAACTCAATTCCTGGTCAGAAAAGTGTCAGATGCAGTTCAATGTAGATAAATGCAAGGTTCTGAAGCTCGGAGTGTCCATAACCCAAGCACTTATAAGTTAAATAACGTAGAACTTAGCCATACAGATTGCGAGAAGGACTTGGGGGTGATGGTAAGCAGCAACCTTAAACCAAGACAGCAATGCCTAAGCGTACGTAATAAGGCAAATAGATTACTGGGATTTATATCAAGAAGTGTTAGCAACAGAAGTCCAGAGGTTATATTACAGCTTTATACATCATTAGTAAGGCCTCACCTAGATTACGCAGCTCAGTTCTGGTCTCCATATTAAGAATGGACATAAATTCGTTAGAAAACATTCAGCGTAGAATGACTAAATTAATAAAAGCTTAGAAATCTTCCTTACAAAAAAGATTGAAGCCCCTTTAAAATTTACATTCACTTGTAAGACGTAGAATGGGGGGAGACATGATCGAGGTATACAAGTGGAAAATGGGTATTAAAAAGGGGATATAAATAAGGTCTTGAGGATATCTCTCCAAGAAAAACCCGCAATAATGGATTCAAATTAGATGTTTAGAAAAAAGGATATAAAAAAGTATTGGTTTGGAAATAGGGTAGTTGATGAGTGGCAGTCTGCCTAGTAGGGTTATTGAAGCTGGGACCTTGGGTAGTTTCAAATTTGGGTTTGGGATAAATTTCAGAGTGAGAGGATGGATTTGAGGGGGACTCGCATGAGTGAATGGAATTGTCAAAGTTATTTTTTGGATAGCATTGAAAATTAGGTTGAACAAATATTCTGTTGGGGGGGATGGAATGGAAGGACCTGCTTGAATGGGCCAACAGGCCTGCTGCAGTGTTCCTCCTTTTTTTGTTCTTATGTTATGTTCTTATGTAAACCTCGATCATGTCCCCCCTCATTTTTTTAAAAAAGTGAATGAATTTAAGGGTGTTCAATCTTTCTTCATACAAGTTTCTAATGCTATGAATTAACTTTGTCATTCGTCGCTGAATGTTTTCTAACGAATTTATATCCATTCTGAAAATGGAGACCAGAACTGAGCTGCATAATCTGGAGAGGCCTTACTAATGATGTATAAAGCTGTACTGACTAGCTGTACTGATGTAAAGCTGTACTGTACTATGAGCGGAAATCGCAGGGGAAACCCAAACAAAGCCCAAGAAACCCAATAAGGACTTTGCCCAAATGTCTACACAACAGAAAGCCGGTGATCAACAACCCCTCCCCCCCCGCCCGGACCCCGACGACAACAATAACATCACCCACCATGGCTGACTCTCCCACCAACCCCACCAGCTTCGTAGGATTCCTTCCTGGGCACCAAGGTATGACTACTCCTGATACTATTAGGGAATACATCTTTGCCCTTGAAGCTGAAAACAAAGACATCAAAGCAAAACTAGTGAAATATGAATCCAAGCTAACTAACCTCGAGATCAAGATCCAAAACCTTGAAGAAAGATTACATCGGGAAGTACTGACACACAAAATACTCTACAAACAGTTATAACCAGTCACACCGATCAAATAACAACTCTGAATATGAAGGTGGGAAAAAGCAACGGATGGGTAACAACATGCAACTGACTTGATGAATATCTTGATTTTGAAGATGACAAAAACCCAACAAGACAATTGTCTGATGCAGTTATAATAAAAAAGCAACCCATTCCCCAAAACATAATCAATCCCAGTGCAAGGAAACTGCTATCAACATATTTCAAGACCACCTCAAGTTAATGACAAGACTAGACTCGATAAAGCCCACGCGGGGGGAAACGTTGTCTAAAGGATCACATTATACTGCTTATGTGTTTATTTTTTCCCTTGGTCGGGAATTTTTAACCCTTTTTTTCGGTTAACATCTTTTTTCCCAAAGATTTTTACCTTTTAATCCCCTTTGGGATCGTTATTTTTGCCTATATTCTTTAAGAAAAAAAACAATTGCAATAATGTGACATTTATTTGGCAAGTTTCGCCCCGGATTTCCAAGCCGTTCATAAGAACATAAGAAATAAGAAGGGGAAAAACTAAAGGCCAGGCCCATAAAGGCACCCTTAAAAAACCCCCTACCTAAAATTTCCCTGTACTCAGACACAATAAACCCAGCCCCCCCACTTAAAATTTGTCCCAAACTTTTTTAAACCCCCAAGGTCTACCTCTATCCCCTACTGGAAGATTGTTCCACGATCTACAATCGTTCGAAAAACCGTACCCTATGTCCTTTCTAAATTAAATTTATCAATTTAAAATTTATTTCTCGTTCTTACTTGGTTCAATTTCCCAGTTTTTATTGGAAAAAAAAACCTACTATAATGTGACCTTTTTTTTGACGTTTTTGCCCACGGGGGATAGCCAACAGATCTACCGGAAAATAGCAAAGAAAAAAATGTCAGGGGGAGAATGTTCAGATGGAGAAAGCCTTGGTCTTAAAAGTAGTGTGAAAAAAGTGTGACTTAAAGGCCTGGGTAATTCTTAGTTCTAGGGGGATGGGTTGAAAAATTTCCAAAGGTTCATATTTGGAACCGTTGTTCGGTTGTTGTTGGGAAAAAATTTTAATTTAGGTTTTTTGGATTGGTTTGTTTTCGGGTGAGTTTGGTTTCTGATTGATTAAATGGTTTTTAAATTTGGTGGAAACAGGATTTTTAGCGTCGATCCCCCGGTACTGGTGTTCAAATGCTTTTGTGGTCTCTGGATGTTTCGCCAACGTTTTTGCTGCAGCCTTAAAAGGGCCCCCAAAAAATTAAAGGACCCCAAAAATTTAAAAAGGGGGTTAATTATAGGTTTTTTCCTCCCACCAAATCTGCAGGGATTCCCCGAAAAAAATTTCCCTCAAAAAAAGTTTTTAAAAATTTTACTATCCTCGCACTTCATTAGGATCGAACGACGGGAAAAAAAAACACTTCAACCCCCCAGAAAAGACACTGCTGAGAAGGTTTTCCCTTTCCCCACCAACTCCACCCAAACTTTTTTCCCCAACTTTTTTTCTAAGCCCCCCTTTCCCCAGATCCACCCCCAACCCCCCACCTTAAGGACTTACCAGGGGACGGAAAAAATTTTAAACCCAGGGGGGTAAAACCCCTTGTAATGGCTGAAAAAAAATTTTAAAGTTGGGAAACACCCGGGAAAACCCACAAACACGCATTTAAAAACCAGTACGCAGGCAGTTTGGCTCAAAAACCCCCTTTTAAAACCCCAAAATTTCCCCCAAAACCATTTAATCAACAAAAACGCAAGCCCTTATCGCCAGAAAAAAAAACCCCCAACCCCCAAAAAACCCCAAAATCATCACTCATCTGTATGTCCAAAACAACCAAAAACCGGCTTCTAAACATGCTAAACCCCCTTTCCAAGAAACTTCAAAAACCCCCCATCCACCTAGAACTCAAAATGGACATCTTTCCTTTAAGCACCTATGTTTTCACACTACTTTTAAACTCATGTTTTTTCCCATCTGACCCAGCATTCCCCAAATTGGACGCCCCTATATATATCTTTTGTACTCTTTTTTCCGGGTAGATCTGGGGGGTTTAAAAAACCCCACTGCGGGGGGAAAGTTGTCTAAAGGATCACTTTTATACTTATTTTTTTTTCATTGTGTGGGTTTTTTTAATTTTTTTCCCATCTGTCAAACACTGCAAAAAAATGGACCCTTCACAAAAAAAAACCCCTGGCCCTTTTCTTCAAAAAGCTTATTTTACTTCTAATGAAAAAATTTTCCGTGACTGATCCGAAAATGGTGTTACCAAGATTACTCCCCAAACCCAAACTTTAAAACCCCCCTTTTTTCTCCGTGCAAAAAATTTTTCCTTTTAAAGGGGGGCAGATGACCCCCAAAGGAAACTTTTCCAAGCGGAATGGACGAAATTCCGGGAAATGAACAGACGCCCGCCGAAATTATTCGCGCGGTTACCACACCCAATTTTTCAAAAAAATCAAAACTTGGGGGAAACCCCAAACTCTCTGATAATTCTCGGGGGAAAAAAGTTTAGGAAGACCTGAAATTATTCAAAATCTTTCAACTCGTCCACTGCAACCAAGAAACTGAACCCCTTTTTTCAGCTTAGGCCCCAAATTTGCAACGAATCACAAAAACAAGACCAATTTCACCCCAAAAACTACAGACACAATGACCCCGATTTAAAAGGCTATTTTTAAAGGGGATCATCCCCGCAGCCATCTAAACACAGCCCCCAGTCTACCTCGACGTTACATCATTCCCAAAAAAATTTTTTTGGGAAAAAAACCCCCCGGGGTTCCCCCGCTGAAAAAGGGGGTTTCGTAATTTTGAAAACTGACGTTACGGGAAAAAAAATGCTTAATCTTTAATGCCCCCAAACCCAACAAACCTTTACTACTAAAAAGGGGCAAAATTTACCAAAACATTTCTTCACAAGATTTGGGCCCCATTCTGGGGAATCAAAACTGGGGAAAAACTTCTACACCCTTTCCCCCCAAACCCCGACCTGCCAGAATGTACGGTCCCAAAAAATCAAAAAACCCGGTATCCCTTTGGGAAAATTTCCTAAGGAATAGGCAGGGGCCCCCCAAAACCCCGGGGAAATTTTCCTAAACCCCTTTTCCCAAATTTTTTGGGGCCCCCCCGGCCCCGAAACCCCCAAAATCCGGGGGCCCTTTCCCAAAAACTTTCCCAAATAAAAATCGAAAAAAAATTTCCCCCCCTTTTATGTAACACCCCCATTCCCCAAAAATACCTACAAAAGTTTTCCCATCTCTTCCCGGGGGAAAAAAAACGACCGGCCCCTTTTCCCCTTCCACCCGCGTTTCCCCGCCCCTTGGGGGCCCTGTGGGGGCCCCTTTTAAAGTTTCTCTTTAAAAAACCCAAATCCCTTTCCCCAAATTTTTACACCCAGGGGGTCCCAATGCCCCCCTTTCGAAAATTATTTTGGAACTTTTGGGGGGAGCGTTTTCCAATTTTTATTCCCTTTCGTCACCCCGGGTTTTTTTTTTTGACGACATTTCATCATAACTCCCCGGGGCCCCTTTTTCGTTCAACTTCCCCAAAAAGAACTCAAACAGGTTGAGCCATCAATCCCGTTTAACTAGAAGAAAAGCACAACACTCTTCCTTTTTCCCTTTTTTTTTCTTCTCTGAAGTTTACCATGAACCTTTTGTCCCTCAAAAACCCCAAAACCGACTTTCCACTTCATCACCCGAACCAAATTAAACTTTATAAAAAATTTTTCCCGACCAGAAACGCAGGTGAGTTCCTTTAAAAAAAACTCCCCCTTGAACAAGTTTTTTCCCCAAATTTTTTATCCCCCTTACCCTTTTAAAACTGCAGAGAGGGATTAAAAAACTTCCCCAAAAAGAAACACTGTGAGAAAAGACTAATTTCCCCACCAACCCCTTTCCCCAAAAAAATTCCAAAAATTTTTTTAAGACCCATTCCGGGATCACCTCCCATTTTCCACCCCCGGGGAAAATTTAAAAAAAACAGGAAAACTTCAACCCCGGAGGGGGGACACAATCCCCCGTAATGGTTTTAAAATTTACGTTGGGGAAAAAAATCCGAGACCTTTCAAACAGCTTTTAGAAACCAGAGCGGCAGATCTGAGACTTTAAAAAATGCCCCTGTTCCCCAAAAAATTTTCCCCAAAATTTTCAAATAAAAAAAGCAAGACCCCCCCGCCAAAAAGACAAACGCAATAACCCAAGAACCCCAAATCAAAACTCTGTGTCCAAAACAACAGAACAACGGCCCACAACATACCCAAACCCTTATTGCCAAAAAACCTTTTTAAAACCATCCCCCCCAGAACCAAAAATGGTACACGGGGGGGGCCTTTAAGTCACACTATTTTTCACACTACTTTTTAAGACCCCACATGCGCTTTTCCATCGCCCCGCATTCTCCCCCCGATTCCCTTTTAAACCTCTGTCCCCTTTTTTCCCCGGAAAACTTTTCGTTGATGCCCCCGGGGGGAAAGTTCCCAATAAAGGTTTTAAATTTTACTGCTTATGTGTTTTTTTTTTCCATTGTGTTGGATTTTATACCATTTATTTCCTCAGTTTTTTTTTTATCTCCTTTGTTTATGCCCCTCTTTCCACTTGTAAAACCCCGATGATATCCCCCCCATTCTACGTTTTCCCCGAGATAGATTCAATGCCCAAGTCTATTTTTTACGGGAAATTTTTTTAATGAAAACATTTTAGTATTCTTTTTTTTATGTTCCCCAAAAAATTTCATATCCATCCTGTAGTAAGGAGCCCAAAAAAATGAGCTGCATAAAAAAATGGGTTTTCCCAATGTTGATTTAAAAAATTTTTGGGCTTCTGTTCATCTTTTTAAAAAAACCGTAACTGTTAGCCTTTTTTAAAAGGACTGTTTTTTTGGGCCTTTAGATTTCTGCTTCCCCGCCCCCCAAAACTTTTCACATTCTGTATGATCAACCCCAACTTCCCCCAGTTTAAAAATTTTTGGGGATATTTTTATTCCAAGAAAGCACCAACTTTTCCCCATTGAACTTCATCTGCCATTTTTCAGCCCCAAAACATTAATTTATCCAAATCCTCCGGGGAAAATAAGAACATAAGAACAAAAGAATGGAGGAAAGGGGGAAAGGGCCCAATCCCCCTAAAGGCAAGTTTATCAAAACCCCCCTTTTAAATTTTTCTCCTGTTTTTCCGAACAAATTTTCCCCCGCCCCTCCCCATATATTTTTGGGCCCCCAAATTTTTTTAAAAACCCCCCAAAAGGGCCTTTGGAGTTCATTTGTTACCCCCTAGAATAATTATCGGCCTTTTTTGTATCATCAGCAAATTTACTCATGCCCCCGGAATTTCCCCTTCCCATCAAGGTTTTAAGAAAATTTTTACAAAATGCCCAAAAATTATCCGGGAACCCACTAGTGACAAACCCCCTTCAGATTTGACCCCAAAGGGAAAACCCCCTTTTTTTTAAATTGGGAAGCCATCCCCTCTATCCATCCCAGAACTTTACCCCCCATCCCCTGAGCTGCCCCCTTTTTTTAAGATTTTTTTGAGGTACTCATCGAAGGCCTTACTGAAATCCAAGTAAAATATATCATATTTTTTTATCACTTTCCCGCCCAAATGTTTTATTAAAAAAAGTCAGTAAATTTGGGCCAGGCAGGAAAAGACCTCGAAACCATGCTGAGATTCAAATCAAATTATGTTCTTCAAGGTGACTTCTGATAAATTGGGGAAAATTATTCTAATAATTTGCCCCCATAAAAAAAGGGGTTATTGGGGGGGAATTTGATGGAATGGACTTATCCCCGATTTGAATATAGGAACTACATTAGCCCTCTTCCACATTCTGGCAAAAACCAGTTAGGATGGAATTTAACATTCTTTTAAAAACTGACAAATTCCATTTTGGTTTTTTAAGTACCCGGGAAAAACCCAACCCCCGGGCCCGGGGGGTTTTTTTGCTTCAGTTTATCTCTTTGTTTGATAACCATATCCCCCCTGACGGTAATATTAAATTTTAAATTTTTTTTTTCAGGAACCCAATAATTGTTAATTTCTGGGGAAAAAATTTTTTTCTTCTTTTTAAAGACTGACAAAAAAAATCATTAAAAGAAAACTTTTCCCCCCTTTTTATCCGTCAGCTGTCCATTCCATTTTGAGGTCCTCCTTTTTCCCCCCCTTTGTCCTGCACTTGAAAGAACCCTTTTTGGGTTAGTCTTTGATTCATTAGAAAACCCAATTTTTGTCACTTTTTCCTTTTTAACCCCCCTTTTTTCTTTTTTTTTCAAGGAAAAAAATTTCCCAATAATTAACATTCCTTTTATGGGCCCAT
Source organism: Cherax destructor (assembly GCA_009830355.1). Classification (NCBI taxonomy): domain Eukaryota; kingdom Metazoa; phylum Arthropoda; class Malacostraca; order Decapoda; family Parastacidae; genus Cherax; species Cherax destructor. The sequence goes on along the minus strand of WNWK01049018.1, from coordinate 1,275 downwards.
AAATTTCTTTTTCCCTAAAAAAAATTTTTTGGGTTTCCCGTTAATCCTTTGGAGTTTTTTTGACCTAAATTCTTTTGGGGAAAAAAATTTTTTTTGGATTTTGGACACAGTTGGAAAATATACCCAAGGTAGGAAAAAAACTAGGGGGTAGAAGTGGGGATATAAGTGTTTAATAGTAGTAGTAGAAGTAAAAGGTAAAAAAAAAGGGGGAAAAATCAATATGCAATTAAAAAAGGTGAAAAACAAATTTTTGGAAAAATATTTCGCCGGAGGTTTAAATATAGAAGCCCAGAATTTTTACATCTACGATGTGCCAAAATTTGGGAGGAGAGACATGTGATGGTAGGGTTTACTGTTTTTAGGAGGTTTCCCAAAAATCATCTCATGAAATTCAAAGACCCCCGACCATAATCAAAGAAACTTTTTCCCCCTAGAAAAAATGTTTTACTTCCCGCCTTATTCGTTTTTAATTTTAAAAAGGGGCCCTTATCTGCCTTTTTGTTTTATTTTTTTTTTGGGGTTTTAAATCACTCCCTTTTCCCAAGGGGAAATTTTGGTTTTTTTTAAACCCCCCAAAATTCCCGGGCATCTAGTTTTGAAAAACCCCTTAATTCCAAAACCGCCCCAGCAATTTGCTCAACCCCAGGGAATTTTCCCCCGGCTTTATATATTTTAAAAAAACGGGCCCAAAAACCCAAACCCCGGAACCCCTTTGTTACAGATCACCCCAGTTTCCCCTTTTCCCACCCTCTGGGTTTCCTTTTGGTGAGCCATGACCCAAACCATGAAAACACTTTTTTCCCCCAAAGCCCTGAGCGCCACTTTTTTAAAATTTTGATGTGGGACTCTATCAACGAAAATGTTTAACTCAGCCACAGAATGCGAAAAGGATCTTGGGGGAGGAAAAAAAACCCCAAAAAGCCCCTGCCTAAAGAAAAAAAAACAAAAATTACTTGGTTTAATCCAAGGGTTTTTTTTTGGGCCCATTGTTTTAATTTTTTTAAAAAGCCCCTTTTTGGGAAATTTAAGTAAAATAAATTTCCCAAAATAAAAAAGGGGAAAAATTCTGGGGGGGGATACCAAACTCCCGGGGGGTTTGGAAAATTAAAGTCTTGGCCCGGTCGATGGTTTAAATTTTGGGGAAAAAGGGGGGCTAGTGTTGGTAAAGGAAAAAATCCTCAATTTATAAACTAGGTGAAGGGTTTAGTTTTATCAAAAAAATGGAAAAAAAAAGGGAGTCATGGTAAAGAAAACTTGGGCCCAAACAAATGCCTA
>WNWK01049017.1:0-13345 GCA_009830355.1 Cherax destructor | reverse complement strand
CACCCCATAGGGGTACTTGATTCGAGGAAATATTGTGACGTCACGGGTAAACATCACGTGACCTCACACCTGGGCTCGCTTGAATGAACTTGTTGGCGACCCAGTGATGACGTAGCATCACACCTGGGCTCGCTTGATTGAACTTGTTGGCGACCCAGTGATGACTGCATCACACCACTTTTAATTCTTTTAATATACCCCATAGGGGGTTATACTTGATAGTATCTCGTTTAACTTAAAAACAGACCCCATAGGGATACTTGATTGAACTTGTCCTTTTAGCTCATTTTAACTTAAAGAGAGATCCCATAGGGGGTTACCATATCTCTGAATCTCCATAGAGGTCAAGTAAAAATATTAGAAGTAATATTTAAAAAATTAAAAATTTAAAAAAAAAAAAAAAAAAAAATCGAAAAAAAAAAATCGAGAAGGGGGCGATCCGCAGCAGAAGGCGCTGCAGAAGGCAGCTCGGGGCGGCTCGACGCGGAAGGGCGCGGGGCGGGGCGCGGGGCGGGCGGGCGCGGGAAAAGGGCGCGAAAAAAAAAAAAAAAAAAAAAAAAAGGGGGTCAAGGGGGTGGGGGCCGACCGGAAGTGGGGGGGTTTGGACAGACCGGAAGTGGGGGTGGGCCGACCGGAAGTGGGAGCAGACCGGAAGTATCTACTTCCGAGCCACTCTGAGTGATTCTCTACTACTGTTATGTATAATTATTTTTGATTTCATCAAAGATTTGGAGGGGGCTTTATGTTAGGAAAGTCCACGGGGGGGGGGCATATTAATCGGTGATTGTTCATCGAGGCCTTTGATATGTTGTATGTTCACGAGCGATAGAGTTATGTATTATCCAGGGTTTTTGGAGTTTCATGTTTTGACTAGTGGTTGTTTTGTTCATAGAGGCACCTTGAAGTAATGGGGAAATTATGATTGTGCTTTAGTGTCAAGTGTAATGAGGTGAGGTGCTATGTTGTTTGGCATATGTAAATTATGTTGATAATTATAAGCGTTCATATGTTTGGAACGCTCCTATTTATGTAATATGTACATATACCTGTCTCGTAATGTGTACTGTCAGGATTAGAATTAAGGAATATTATTAGAATAACAGCAAAGGGAAGTAATATGTGTATTTAAGTATAATAATGTAATTTTATATACTATTAGGGTGTGGTGCGCAGTGTACTGAGATGTCAGTGAGACACAGTCCAAGTTTGCATGTTTCATCTTGTGGAGAACATTTGCCTGATTTAGGATTATTTATGTTAATCTTTACTAAATATATGGTAAAGTGAGACCATATAATTTTGTATACGTAGTCGTTAGAGTTATTATTGTGTTATTTAAAATTTAAATACTTGACAGAATTAAAGAGGATGCATAGAAATAATGGTATCGTGTAATATACAGTTCTGATTGTACAATTTAGTGTATATTTAGGGGGTAGGGTGTGCTATGTATACATATTGTTGGTTTAATCAAAAATTTTCAGAGGGGAGTTTAATGTTAGGAAAGTTGAGAGGAGGGGGGGGGTATATTGCATTTGTAAGTTTTAACTAGTGTTTTATAGAGGCACCTTGATGTTATGAGGAAAATGATGATCATGCATTAGTAACAAGTATATTTGTGGTAAGTTTCTATGTTGATTATCATATGTAAATTATGTTGGTAATTATAAGTGTTCATATGTTTCGAAAGTTTCCATGTATGTAATATGTACATATACCTGTTTCTTAAATAAAAAAAAAAAAATAAAAAAAAAATGGTGTATTGAGTGTATTCAATGGTTTTTTGGGAGTAAACAAATGGTGTTTTGGGAGTATTCAATGATGTTTTGGGAGTAATCAGTGGTGTTTTGAGTGTATTCAAATGGTGTATTGAGTTTATTCAATGGTTTTTTGGGAGTAAACAAATGGTGTTTTGGGAGTAATCAATGGTGTTTTTGGAGGTATTCAGTGGTGATTTGGGAGTATTCAATGGTGGTTTGAGTGTATTCAAATGGTGTTTTGGATGTATTCATTGGTGTTTTGGATGTATTCATTGGTGTTTTGAGAGTAATCAATGGTGTTTTGAGAGTAATCAATGGTGTTTTGGAGATATTCAGTGGTGTATTTGGAAGTATTTAGTGGTGTTTTTGGGAGTATTTAGTGGTGTTTTTGGGAGTATTCAATGGTGTATTTGGTAGTATTTAGTGGTGTTTTGGGAGTATTCAGTGGTTTATTTGGTAGTATTTAGTGGTGTTTTTGGGAGTATTTAGTGGTTTATTGGTAGTATTCAGTGGTGTTTTGGTAGTAATCATATGTGTCAGTATTCAAAGGTGTATGATAGTGTTTTGTAGATGTTCAAAGAAATCTGGGATGTGTTCTGGAGTGAGTTCTGGAGGGTTGTTGATGTGAGAATATTTCTTAACAGTTATTGATAAATGTGTGTTTACTATCAGTGGTGATACTGTGGTACTATCAGTGGTGGTACTGTGATACTATCAGTGGTGATACTCTGGTACTATCAGTGTTCCTCATTTTTTATGTTCTTATGAATAACACTTTAGTTCATCAAGACTGATGGTGTGTGTGTGTGTGTGTGTGTGTGTGTGTGTGTGTGTGTGTTTGAGTGTGTGAGCGTAAATTTTAATGAAAATAAAGGAAATGTGAATATTTTACAAGAAAATATAGAAGTGAGAAGTTGTTGATAGAGTTGGTAATATGAAAGAATGGAGGGGGGTCCCCATACCTGGTACCTGGAGGATGTAGAAACATGACGCAATACGTATGAGCACCCCCCGTGACGTCACATCAACAGGTTGAAACAAGTAAATTCTTGTGTGTGTGACGTCACGGTGACCCAGGTGTATCGCAGGTAGAGTTGCCGAAAAGTGTTTCTTGACAACTCTTTTATTAAGAACATGATTTAATAGTAAACATGAATAGAAGGAGTTGTATTTAGATAATCACATGAGGGAAAATATATATGCTATGAAGAAGATTCATGTAATGTGATCTGTGTTAATAAAAATGTTAATCGATGTTGGAGTGAGTGATAGATCTTATGTCGAATTTAGAAATTGGGTAATTGGCAACTTAAATCGAGGATTTTAGAAGGGGTTTCCTGAGTGTCTAATCATTTCAGTATTGTCTTTCATCGTAGCATCAAGTAGATTCATCTGGTGAATTTCTCAAGAAGTTGAATATAGGTGTGTAATGGAAGTATTGGTGTGTTTTAGGAATGTGAAATGTTGTGGGATATGAGTGAAAAAATGTTGTATTACTAGAAAAATTGTTTGAAAAATTAAACAAAAAATAAAAGTGTATGTAGAGCAAAGTTTTGAAAATTTGCGTGTGTGAGTGAGGTGAAAGGGGGAGAGTGAGGTGTAGGGGAGGTTCAGGTTAAGGAGTGTGAGGTGGCTTGTATATGGTAGAATTTGTGATTTAGGAGTTTGTTGCGCCTTGTCTTGCCTTGGTGTACTCACCTAGTTGTGGTTGCAGGGGTCGAGTCATAGCTCCTGTGTGTGTGTGTGTGTGTGTGTGTGTGTGATCTTAATGGTAATCATGAAATGGAGTTAGTGTAATGAAATCAGGATATATGCGGGTGTAGGTGTGATTTGTATTAATGAGTTGGTAATGTGAAAAGATGTGGGTTATCAGTGAAAAAATGTTAGTGAATATTAAAACGTCTGAAAAAATTTGTTGTATTACGAAAACGAGAAAAAATTGTGTGAATGTTATATGTAGAGTTAAAAATGAAGTGCGAAACATTTGAGAGTGAGGTGAAAGTTGGGGGGTGGGGTGGGAGTGAGGTGCGGGGGAGATCCAGGTTAATGAGTGTGAGGTGGCTTGTACATGGTAGAATTTGTGATTTAGGAGTTTGTTGCGCCTTGTGACTTTTTGATGAATAGTAAAAACGGGAAAAATTTGTGTGTGTGATCTTAGATAATGGTAATCATGGAGTTGGTGAACATGTGTAATGTTTTCCCTATGTTGTATATGAAATGTAGTGAAATTTGTTGAATTTGTTGATATTAATGCTGTATAACCCTTGTGGTTTAGCGCTTCTTTTAAGAACATAAGAACATAAGAAAGAAGGAACACTGCAGCAGGCCTACTGGCCCATGCGAGGCAGGTCCAAATCTCCCACCGGCTTAAGCCAATGCCCCGACCCATCCAGGTCAGGTTACATTCACTTAAGGAAGGAGCACGGCATCTGACCTAGTAGCACAAACTAGTCAGGTCCAACTCACACCCACCCGCACCCACTCATATATTTATCTAGCCTATTTTTAAAACTACACAACGTTTTAGCCTCTATAACTGTAATCGGGAGTTTGTTCCACTCATCGACAACTCTATTACCAAACCAATGCTTTCCTATATCCTTCCTGAATCTGAATTTATCCAACTTAAAGCCATTGCTGCGAGTCCTGTCAATACTAGATATTTTTAGCACGCTATTTACATCACCTTTATTTATTCCTGTTTTCCATTTATACACCTCAATCATATCCCCCCTAATTCTACGCCTTTCTAGAGAGTGCAGATTCAGGGCCCTCAGTCTATCCTCATAGGGAAGATTTCTGATACATGGAATCAACTTAGTCATCCTCCTTTGTACGTTTTCCAGAGCATTTATATCCATTCTGTAATACGGTGACCAAAACTGTGCAGCATAATCTAGATGAGGCCTAACCAAGGATATATAGAGTTGAAGAACAACCTGAGGACTCCTATTATTTATGCTTCTTGATATGAAGCCAAGGATTCTGTTCGCTTTATTGCGAACACTTATGCACTGCTGTCTTGGTTTTAGATTACTGCTAACCAGAACTCCTAAATCCTTTTCGCAATCAGTAGTATTAAGATCTACATTATTTAGTTTATATGTGGCATGGTTATTGTCCTGTCCAATATTTAGAACTTTGCATTTATCTATATTAAACTGCATCTGCCACTTCTCCGACCACTGCATCAGTCTATTCAAATCTTCCTGGAGTGCTCTAATGTCCTCATTTGAATGAATTGGACGGCCTATTTTGGTGTCATCGGCAAACTTGCTTATGTCGCTATTTATTCCCTCATCTATGTCGTTTATGTAGATTGTGAACAACAAGGGGCCCAATACTGACCCCTGATTTCTCCCCATTTATGCAAACTCTCTGCTGCCTATTTGTCAACCATGCCTCTATCCAGGAAAAAATTTCTCCTCCTATTCCGTGTGCCTTAATTTTCCTCAATAGTCTCTGATGTGGGACTCTATCAAAAGCCTTACTGAAGTCCATATACACAATATCATATTCATTACCATGATCTACCTCCTCAAACACCTTAGTGAAAAAAGTTATTAAATTTGTAAGGCAGGAACGCCCTTTTGTAAAACCGTGCTGAGATTCGTTGATTAATTTATGCTTTTCAAGATGGCTGCGAATTGCCTCGGCAATTATTGATTCCATAAATTTTCCCACTATGGAGGTAAGGCTTATTGGTCTATAGTTTGAAGCTAAGGACCTGTCACCTGCTTTGAAAATAGGTATTACATTTGCCATTTTCCACTTATTTGGCACCATGCCAGTTTGCAGTGATATGTTGAAAAGATTAGCCAACGGGTTGCTAAGCTCCTTTTTACATTCCTTTAGAACCCTTGCATACAGTTCATCAGGGCCTGGGGATTTGTTAGGTTTCAATTTATCTATTTGTCTAAGGACCATGTCACTTGTGACCCTAATCGTGCATAGTTTACTATCATCCTGTTCTACATAATTAATTATTTCTGGAATATCGCTAGTATCTTCCTGTGTAAAAACTGAGAGGAAGTAAGTGTTAAACATTCTACACATTTCCTTATCACTGTCGGAGAGCTGACCTGAGTGACTTTTGAGTGGGCCTATCTTGTCCCTAATCTTACTTCTGTATACCTGAAAAAATCCTTTTGGGTTAGTCTTCGATTCTCTCGCAACTTTAACCTCATAGTCTCTTTTTGCTTTTCTTATTCCCTTTTTTATTTCTCTCTTTAACTGAATATATTGATTACCTAATTGCCCCTCTCCTCTTTTGATTCGCCTATATATGCCTCTCTTTTGACCAATGAGATGTTTTAATATATTGTTCATCCATTTAGGATCATTTTTGTTTGATCTGATTTCCCTATTAGGAACATAAGCTGTCTGAGCAGCTAGAACTATTCTCTGGAAAACGTCATATTGGCAATCACCACCTACCTGACCCACTGTCAGGTCATTCCAGTTCAGCCTACCCAGGTAATTTTTCAGTCCTATGAAATCAGCCAGGCGGAAGTCAGGGACAGAGACTTGATTTCCATTAGTAGGGTAATTCCATGATATATTAAAACTGAGTGATTTGTGATCACTTTCCCCAAGCTCATCATTAACCTCAAGATTATTAACTAGCGTTTCCCTGCTGGCAAGAACCAAGTCTAGCAGGTTATTTCCTCTAGTTGGTTCTGTCACCAACTGTTTCAAAAAACAATCCTGAATCGTATCAAGAAAGTCACTTGACTCTAAATTTCCTGTCAAATTGCTCCAGTCAATTTGTCTAAAGTTGAAATCTCCCATTAGCACAACATTTTCATGTGTAGATGCCTTACGAATTTCATCCCATAGAAGTTTACTGCACTCCCTATCAAGATTTGGGGGCCTGTAAATCACACCCAAAATAAGTTTTACACGGCCCTCAAGAAGCTGTAACCAAAGAGATTCAGTGGCTGACGCTTCTAATTTTATATCTTGTCTAACACAACACTTTAAATTGTCTCTGACGTACATCGCTACTCCACCACCCTTCCTGTTGACCCTATCAGTGTGGAATAATTTATAGCCTTGTATGTGACATTCAGAAGGCAACTCTCTATCTTTCAGATTGAGCCAGGTCTCTGTTATAGCAATAATATCTATGTTTCCTGCACTTGCAATTAATCTTAGCTCATCTATCTTATTTCTTACACTCCTGCTATTAGTATAGTAAACCTTAAGGGAGCTAGTCTCTTGTTTCCCCCTGCTGTCTCCCTTTGTTTGCTGTCCTGATCCATTGCCCTTATTTGTAACTTTATGATGAATGTCTTTTATACACTTACTGTTTTCAGCCCTAGTGTTGCAAACTGACTGTTCCCACACACACCCATACCTCTATCATCTATCAGTTTAAAATACTAGGCATGTCAGCAATGGCCCTCTCAATCGAGATGGCAAGTGCTTCCACCCCTGTCCCAGAGAGATGTACCCCATCCCTTGCATACATATCATGTTTGCCATAAAAGTTGTCCCAGTTGTCAATGAATGGGATTGCAAGTTCCTTGCAGTATCTGTCTAGCCAGCAATTTGCACCAATTGCCCTAGACAACCATTCATTTCCCACTCCCCTTCTAGGCAAGATGCTACATATGATTGGGACCCCTCCCTTGGACTTAATTAGCTCTATAGCTGACCTGTACTTTTCTAGCAACTCTTCTCTCCTACCCTTCCCAATATCATTTCCACCAGCACTGAGACATATAATGGGCTTGTTCCCATTACCTGACATGATATTATCTAACCTGTTGACTATGTCTCCAACACCAGCTCCATGGAAGCACACCCTCTCTCTCGCCCTCTTATTCCTATTACAGAAAGCACGGTCCATATATCTTACCTGCGAGTCACCCACCACAAGAATTTGCTTACCTCTATTAGCAGGGGAAGTAGTACCTTTACCTTCACTGGCCTCTGGAGTACACTCATCCTGAAGAACAGAGAAGCGATTTCCTACCTTCAAATCTTCTCTCTTAACTTTCCTTATTTTGATGTTCCTGCCATTACTGGGAACCACTCGCCACTTGTAGCAGGTGCTGGACTGCACCTCACTCCTAGTAGCCCTTTCCTCCTTTCCCCCTTTACCCTCCTCGCAGGTAGTGGCAGACTGCACCTCTCTACTGGTATCCCTTTTCCTCTCCACCACTCCAGCCACTTCACTCTCACTTCCAACGCCATAGAGGTGAACCTTCAGCCTCCTAAATTCCTCCTGGAGAAGCAGGAGCTCCCTCCTCAACACCCCAACCTCACGCTTTAAAACACTGCAGCAGCTAGCCATAATTGCACCCCTTCACACTAATTCCCAAAGCAGCTCAGGGTCTGCGACCACTCGTGACCACCAGATGAATCTACTTGATGTTAATATTAATGAAAGAGGAAATAATCGTGCTAGAGAAAATGTAATGATAATGTATTACTGAAATGAGGAAATATTCGTGATATGATGTATTTAAAGAAAAAATGATAATAATAATAATGTTAATATTAATGAAAGAGGAAATAATCGTGCTAGAGAAAATGTAATGATAATGTATTACTGAAATGAGGAAATATTCGTGATATGATGTATTTAAAGAAAAAATGTGAAATAGTGGAAATATTTGTATTTTTTGATGAGCTAGAGAAAATGTGTAATGTTTTCCCTGTGTTATATATGAAATGTAATGAAATGAATTATCGAAAATGTGTATGAAATATTTGTGTTATTACTGAAAATGTATTGTATATGAAAATGTAATGTATTACTTTAAATGTAATATATTGTATTGTGTAACAAATAAATGATGAAAAAAAAATTGTGTAATGATTCACCTCTGAATTATAAATATATTGAAGTGGAAAAAATTGTTAACCAAGGTATATATGACACTTGGTGGTAAAAACCTCACCAGGAACTTTAAAAGTGGGAAAACACATATCTCTTAAACCCCAGGATATAAATCTAAGGAAGGCGAAGCACCCTCCGAGATATAACATTAATATGAAAAATATTGAAAAATTCAAAAATAAATGGAAAAAATGGGAAAAAATGGATTTTAGGAGGGGGTGGGGGATCAAATCTTTTTCTATGTATTATTGATATCGAGAAAATACCATGCCATATAGGGGGACCTTCGAAAATGATAAAATATAAAAAAAAATCAACATTTACCTTGTTTTATGATATACAGCACAGAATAAATATACACCACACATTACACACACCCACGTAAAAAAATAATGCTGTACTAAACTTTTCTCAACTGCTCATATCTAAATAATCATATTTCTAGTTAGTCCATTATTTTCCATCACACCTATTCTAGACTTCATTACATCCAAAATCATATAAAAAATATACAGTATCAATGAATGGCTGGAAATACTAGAACCATTATATCCGTGTCTTACAAGTGAGTGTATAAAATATGGAATTCTTATTGGCTAAAGATTAAAGATTATACCTTGTAAAATATCTACAAAATGCTTAAATAAAAACCTATTACATGTAAATATAGTATTATGACCAAAACTGTGAGTGGATAATCTTATTTCTCAAGAAAATATTAAAAAATGTTGAAATATTTATAACTAGATGACAACTATATATAATTATACCTCTTGTCGGCTCATGTAGTTGTAGCCAACTTATTCAAGTAGTTGTTACTCAGCTTCGGTCGGGTGAGGGCGTGCTGTGCACTGGCCTGCCATCTGGTGACTGTTTTCACCTGCTTAACTACTGTCATGGAGACTGCCGGTAGACGACGTTCTAACACAGTTTGCATTGATATGATGACGGGGGTTATACATCCGGCTACGGCTGCAACTGTGCTCCCAACGATTCTACGAGATGTGTATAACATTGACGGGGGACTTTGCCCTACTTTTTGGGGCAGGGGTTGACGGTTGACTTAGAGCATAGAGTTGGGTAGTAGGGGTTTGTGTGTGGTATGTGTGTGTGTTTTTTTCCCTTTTATTTTGGTTATCCTTAAGCGTATATTATTATTATAATAAAATAGAAGCGCTAAACCACAGGGGTTATACAGCGCTGCAGGTTTTTGTAGGATGCAGGGAGAGTGGGTTGTAAGAGAGAGATGGACGATTAGTAGGGTATGGAGTGCAAGATGACGGTGGATAGTGCAGGGATGGAGGGTAGCAAGAGATCGAGGTAGAAGGGACTGAGGGAGGTGCTAGAGGTATATTCTTCAGAGTTTGTGTAGAAAATCAGTTTCTGTCAAAAAGTCAATGAGAGAGTCAGGATTAAAGGAGGGTCCATCTGCAAGAAGGGAAGGTAAAGAAAGGGCCGCAGAGCGAAGACGTCGTTGGAGGTAAATTCTGCGTGCTCGTTGATAGAGTGGGCAGTCCAACAGGATATGTCGAACAGACACTGGAACCTGACAATGTACACAGAGAGGGGCAGGGAGCCTCTCCATGAGATACCCGTGAGTAAGACGAGTGTGGCCGATGCGAAGACGGGAGAGAGTAGTCTCCCAACCTCGACATTGGTGACAAGAAGAAGGCCAGAAACCTATAACCAGTTTAATAGAATGAAGTTTGTTATTCAGCAGGTTAGACCAGGGTTGTTGCCAACGGGTGCGAAGGTGGGTAGCAATGACCGCAAAATAGTCCGTGAAAGGAACACCTCTATATGAAACTGGAAGGTCATGTACTGCTGACCGCGCAGCAGTGTCTGCCTGTTCATTGCCCTGCACGTCAACATGACCAGGGACCCAACAAAAAACAATATCTTTAGGCTTGCTAAAGATATGGCGTAACCAAAGGGTGATACGAAGAACTACGGGGTGAGGTGTATCAATTTTACGGATAGCCTGTAAAGCACTAAGGGAGTCTGAAACGACCACAAATAGTGACTCGGACATAGATGCAATACTGATAAGTGCCACAAGAATGGCATACAATTCAGCCGTAAATATGCTAGCCGAGGGTAATAGATGCCCTCGTGCAACGCTGTCCGGAAACACTGCTGCGAATCCGACGCCGTCGGATGACTTTGAACCATCGGTGTATACTGCGATGACATGGGAATGAGAATGGAAGTGGTCTAGAAAGAAAGAGCGAGAAGCCGCCGTAGGTAGTTGGGCTTTCGCTCAAGGTAGAGGAATAGAACAGACACGAACAGTAGGAACTTCCCAAGGGGGTAGGGGAAAGGGAGATGTCACATGAACATATAGAGGTGGGAGCTGAAGGGAAGACAGGAGTGAATGTAGACGAAGAGAAAAGGGACAAAGTAAGCAGGGGCGACGAACAAATAAAGAGCGCCTACTAACATCTGTAACAGTCACCAACTGTTTCAAAAAACAATCCTGAATCGTATCAAGAAAGTCACTTGACTCTAAATTTCCTGTCAAATTGCTCCAGTCAATTTGTCTAAAGTTGAAATCTCCCATTAGCACAACATTTTCATGTGTAGATGCCTTACAAATTTCATCCCATAGAAGTTTACTGCACTCCCTATCAAGATTTGGGGGCCTGTAAATCACACCCAAAATAAGTTTTACACGGCCCTCAAGAAGCTGTAACCAAAGAGATTCAGTGGCTGACGCTTCTAATTTTATATCTTGTCTAACACAACACTTTAAATTGTCTCTGACGTACATCGCTACTCCACCACCCTTCCTGTTGACCCTATCAGTGTGGAATAATTTATAGCCTTGTATGTGACATTCAGAAGGCAACTCTCTATCTTTCAGATTGAGCCAGGTCTCTGTTATAGCAATAATATCTATGTTTCCTGCACTTGCAATTAATCTTAGCTCATCTATCTTATTTCTTACACTCCTGCTATTAGTATAGTAAACCTTAAGGGAGCTAGTCTCTTGTTTCCCCCTGCTGTCTCCCTTTGTTTGCTGTCCTGATCCATTGCCCTTATTTGTAACTTTATGATGAATGTCTTTTATACACTTACTGTTTTCAGCCCTAGTGTTGCAAACTGACTGTTCCTCACACACACCCATACCTCTATCATCTATCAGTTTAAAATACTAGGCATGTCAGCAATGGCCCTCTCAATCGAGATGGCAAGTGCTTCCACCCCTGTCCCAGAGATGTACCCCATCCCTTGCATACATATCATGTTTGCCATAAAAGTTGTCCCAGTTGTCAATGAATGGGATTGCAAGTTCCTTGCAGTATCTGTCTAGCCAGCAATTTGCACCAATTGCCCTAGACAACCATTCATTTCCCACTCCCTTCTAGGCAAGATGCTACATATGATTGGGACCCTCCCTTGGACTTAATTAGCTCTATAGCTGACCTGTACTTTTCTAGCAACTCTTCTCTCCTACCCTTCCCAATATCATTTCCACCAGCACTGAGACATATAATGGGCTTGTTCCCATTACCTGACATGATATTATCTAACCTGTTGACTATGTCTCCAACACCAGCTCCATGGAAGCACACCCTCTCTCTCGCCCTCTTATTCCTATTACAGAAAGCACGGTCCATATATCTTACCTGCGAGTCACCCACCACAAGAATTTGCTTACCTCTATTAGCAGGGGAAGTAGTACCTTTACCTTCACTGGCCTCTGGAGTACACTCATCCTGAAGAACAGAGAAGCGATTTCCTACCTTCAAATCTTCTCTCTTAACTTTCCTTATTTTGATGTTCCTGCCATTACTGGGAACCACTCGCCACTTGTAGCAGGTGCTGGACTGCACCTCACTCCTAGTAGCCCTTTCCTCCTTTCCCCCTTTACCCTCCTCGCAGGTAGTGGCAGACTGCACCTCTCTACTGGTATCCCTTTTCCTCTCCACCACTCCAGCCACTTCACTCTCACTTCCAACGCCATAGAGGTGAACCTTCAGCCTCCTAAATTCCTCCTGGAGAAGCAGGAGCTCCCTCCTCAACACCCCAACCTCACGCTTTAAAACACTGCAGCAGCTAGCCATAATTGCACCCCTTCACACTAATTCCCAAAGCAGCTCAGGGTCTGCGACCACTCGTGACCACCAGATGAATCTACTTGATGTTAATATTAATGAAAGAGGAAATAATCGTGCTAGAGAAAATGTAATGATAATGTATTACTGAAATGAGGAAATATTCGTGATATGATGTATTTAAAGAAAAAATGATAATAATAATAATGTTAATATTAATGAAAGAGGAAATAATCGTGCTAGAGAAAATGTAATGATAATGTATTACTGAAATGAGGAAATATTCGTGATATGATGTATTTAAAGAAAAAATGTGAAATAGTGGAAATATTTGTATTTTTGATGAGCTAGAGAAAATGTTAATGTTTTCCTGTGTTATATATGAAATGTAATGAAATGAATTATCGAAAATGTGTATGAAATATTTGTGTTATTACTGAAAATGTATTGTATATGAAATGTAATGTATTACTTTAAATGTAATATATTGTATTGTGTAACAAATAAATGATGAAAAAAATTGTGTAATGATTCACCTCTGAATTATAAATATATTGAAGTGGAAAAATTGTTAACCAAGGTATATATGACACTTGGTGGTAAAAACCTCACCAGGAACTTTAAAAGTGGGAAAACACATATCTCTTAAACCCCAGGATATAAATCTAAGGAAGGCG
>WNWK01049016.1:0-13345 GCA_009830355.1 Cherax destructor | reverse complement strand
TTTATTGCATTTTTGACGTTTTTAGGCATTTTAAAGGGTTTTCTAAAAATTTTTTTTTAGATAAAACCCATATGATAAGTTTCCCTAAAGAAAATCATAAAATTTTGCAAACTTTTCCATAAATTTCAATTCAGTAAAATTCTATTTAAAAGTTTGAAAATCTATTTTTTAGCAAAAAAATGATTTTTGCAGAAAAAAGCCCAAACCGCTCTAAATGTTTCTGTATTTTGAAAATAATAGAAATTTTTAAAAAAATATTGTTTTTTATAGTTTTTTAAGGGGATTTTTAAATATGTAAATAATTAATAAATATTAAAAAATGCTAAAAAATGATTTTTTGCTTTTTTAATTTAAAGGCTTTTTAAAGGATTTTAAAAAAACTTTTTTTTTGAAAAAATACCTATGAGAAAATTTCAAAGAAAATCAAAAAATTTTTTTAACTTTTCCCAAAAAAATTTCAATTGATGAAATTCTATTTAAAGTGTGATAATCTAATATTTTAGCAAAAAAATGATTTTCCCAGAAAAGCACTAAAACCCGCTCTAAAACGTCGAAATATGAAAAAAAAATACGTTTTAACATTTTTAGTTTTTTTAAGTTTCATGTATTTTTAAAAAAATATGAATATCTAAAAAATATTGATTTTTATGGGTTAAATAAATAAATAATAAATATTAAAAAATGCTAAAAAACTTATTTATTGCTTTTTTTGACTTTTTAAAGGGCATTTTAAAGGGTTTTCGAAAACTTTTTTTTTAGATAAAATATACCTTTTAAACCAAAAAAGAAAATCAAAAAATTTTCTAATTTTTCCCATAAATTTAAATTTTAAAAATTCATTTAAAGGTTAATCTAGTATTTTGGGAAAAAATGGTTTTTGCAAAAAAACACCAAAACCCTAAAAAAACGTCGAAATATGCAATAAAATGTTTTTTAGCACTTTTTTTCTGGTTTTTTAATGTTTCATGTTTTTTTTCGAAATAATATAAATACTCTATAAAAATATTGTTTTTTATAGTTTTTTAATGGGTTTTTTAAAAATAAAAAATAATTAAAAAATATTAAAATGCTATAAAACTTGTTTTTATTTTTTTTGACTTTTAAAAGGCTTTTTAAGGGTTTTCTAAAAAATTTTTTTTTAGATAAAATCCCCCTAAAAAAAAAAAATTTAAAAAATTTTTGTAACTTTCCATAAATTTCAATTCATTAAATTCTATTTAAAGTTTAAAAATCTGGTTTTTTACTAAAAATCATTTTTGTAAAAAACACTAAAACCGCTCTAAAACGTAAAATATCCTAAAATGCAATTTTAGGACATTTTCTGAGCTTTTAATGTTTCATGTATTTTGGAAAAAAATTTGAAATATTCTAAATTAATATTGATTTTTATAGATTTTTAATGGGATTTTTAAAATATGTAAATAATTTATAAGTATTAAAAATGCTATAAACTTATTTTATTGCATTTTATGACGATTTAGGCATTTTGAAGGATTTTCTGAAAAACTATTTTTTTTAGATAAAATCCACCTATGAGTAAGTTTCCTTAAAGAAAATCATAAAATTTTGCTAACTTTTCCCATAAATTTCAATTGCAGTAGAAATTCTATTTAAAAGTTTGAAAATCTACGTATTTTAGCTAAAAATGAGTTTTGTCAGAAAAGACACCTCAAACCGCTCTAAATGTTTCATGTATTTTTTTTGAAAATAATATGAAATATTCTATAAAATATTGATTTTATAGATTTTTATTAGGATTTTTTTAAATATGTAAATAATAATAAATATTCAAAAATGCTATTAAAATTGATTTTATTGCATTTTTTGACGATTTAGGGCATTTTCAAGGATTTTCAGAAAACTATATTTTTAGATAAAATCCATGAAGTAAGCTTCCTAAAAGAAAATCATAAAATTTTGCTAACTTTTCCCATAAATTTCAATTGCAGTAGAAATTCTATTTAAAAGTTTGATAATCTAAGTATTTTAGCTAAAAATGATTTTGCCAGAAAAGCACTCAAACCGCTCTAAAACGTCGAAATATGCAATAAAATACGATTTTAGCACATTTTTCTGAGCTTTTAATGTTTCATGTATTTTCGAAAATAATATGAAATATTCTATAAAAATATTGATTTTTATAGATATGAATAAATAAATAATTAAATATTCAAAATGCTATAAAACTTTATATTATTGCATTTTTGACGATTTAAGGCATTTTCAAGGATTTTCTGAACACACTA
The DNA here is from genome assembly GCA_009830355.1 of Cherax destructor. Lineage (NCBI taxonomy): Eukaryota > Metazoa > Arthropoda > Malacostraca > Decapoda > Parastacidae > Cherax > Cherax destructor. The sequence goes on along the minus strand of WNWK01049016.1, from coordinate 11,099 downwards.
TTTTTTTAGATAAAATAACCTGAGTAGCTTCTAAAAGAAAATCATAAAATTTTGCCTAATTTTCCCATAAATTTCAATTGCATAGAAATTCTATTTAAAAGTGTGATAATCTAAGTATTTTAGGTAAAAATGAGTTTTGCAAGAAAAGCACTCAAACCGCTCTAAAACGTCGAAATATGCAATAAAATACGATTTTAGCACATTTTTCTTGCTTTTAATGTTTCATGTATTTTCGAAATAATATGAAATACTCTATAAAAATATTGATTTTTATAGATTTTTAATGGGATTTTTAAAAATATGTAAATAATTAATAATATTAAAAATGCTATAAAACTTGATTTTATTGCATTTTTTGACGATTTAAGGCATTTTCATGATTTTCTGAAAATATTTTTTAGATAAATCCACCTAAAAGAAAATTATAAAATTTGCTAACTTTTTCCATAAATTTCAATTGCATGAAATTATTTAAAAGTTTGAAAATCTAGTATTTTAGCTAAAAATCAGTTTTGTCAGAGAAGCACTGAAACCGTTAAACGTCGAAATATGCCATAAAATGCAATTTTAGGACATTTTTCTGAGCTTTTTAATGTTTCATGTATTTTTGGAAAATAATATGAAATATTCTAAATTAATATTGATTTTTATAGATTTTTAATGGGATTTTTTTAAAATATGTAAATAATTTATAAGTATTCAAAAATGCTATAAAACGTTATTTTATTGCATTTTATGACGATTTTAGGCATTTTGAAGGATTTTCTGAAAAACTATTTTTTTTAGATAAAATCCACCTATGAGTAAGCTTCCTAAAAGAAAATCATAAAATTTTGCAAACTTTTACCATAAATTTCAATTGCAGTAGAAATTCTATTTAAAAGTTTGAAAATCTACGTATTTTAGCTAAAAAATGAGTTTTGTTAGAAAAGCCCTCAAACCGCTCTAAATGTTTCATGTATTTTTTGAAAAATAATATGAAATATTCTATAAAAATATTGATTTTTATAGATTTTTAATGGGATTTTTTTTAAATATGTAAATAATTAATAAATATTCAAAAATGCTATTAAAATTGATTTTATTGCATTTTTTGACGATTTAAGGCATTTTCAAGGATTTTCAGAAAACTATATTTTTTAGATAAAATCCACCTATGAGTAAGCTTCCTAAAAGAAAATCATAAAATTTTGCTAACTTTTCCCATAAATTTCAATTGCAGTAGAAATTCTATTTAAAAGTGTGATAATCTAAGTATTTTAGCTAAAAATTGATTTTTGCCAGAAAAGCACTCAAACCGCTCTAAAACGTCGAAATATGCAATAAAATACGATTTTAGCACATTTTTCTGAGCTTTTTAACGTTTCATGTATTTTTCGAAAATAATATGAAATACTCTATAAAAATATTGATTTTTATAGAGTATAAATAAATAAATAATAAATATTAAAAATGCTATAAAACTTTATATTATTGCATTTTTTGACGATTTAAGGCATTTTCAAGGATTTTCTGAACACACTATTTTTTTTAGATAAAATATACCTGAGTAAGCTTACTAAAAGAAAATCGTAAAATTTTGCCTAATTTTCCCATAAATTTCAATTGCAGTAGAAATTCTATTTAAAAGTGTGATAATCTAAGTATTTTAGGTAAAAAATGAGTTTTGCAAGAAAAGCACTCAAACCGCTCTAAAACGTCGAAATATGCAATAAAATACGATTTTAGCACATTTTTCTGTGCTTTTTAATGTTTCATGTATTTTTCGAAAATAATATGAAATACTCTATAAAAATATTGATTTTTATAGATTTTTAATGGGATTTTTTAAAAATATGTAAATAATTAATATATATTAAAAATGCTATAAACTTGATTTTATTGCATTTTTTGACGATTTAAGGCATTTTCAAGGATTTTCTGAAAAACTATTTTTTAGATAAAATCCACCTATGAGTAAGCTTCCTAAAAGAAAATCATAAAATTTTGCTAACTTTTCCCATAAATTTCAATTGCAGTAGAAATTCTATTTAAAAGTTTGAAAATCTACGTATTTTAGCTAAAAAATGAGTTTTGCCAGAAATATGCAATAAAATACGATTTTAGCACATTTTTCTGAGCTTTTTATGTTTCATGTATTTTTCGAAAATAATATGAAATATTCTATAAAAATATTGATTTTTATAGATTTTTAATGGGATTTTTTTATAATATGTAAATAATTGTTAAATATTCAAAAATGCTATAAAACTTGATTTTATTGCATTTTTTGACGATTTAAGGCATTTTCAAGGATTTTCAGAAAAACTATATTTTTTTGATAAAATCCACCTATGAGTAAGCTTCCTAAAAGAAAATTATAAAATTTTGCTAACTTTTACCATAAATTTCAATTGCATTAGAAATTCTATTTAAAAGTTTGAAAATCTAGGTATTTTAGCTAAAAAATGAGTTTTGCCAGAAAAGCACTCAAACCACTCTAAAACGTCGAAATATGCAATAAAATACGATTTTAGCACATTTTTCTGAGCTTTTTAATGTTTCATGTATTTTTCGAAAATAATATGAAATACTCTATAAAAATATTGATTTTTATAGATTTTTAATGGTTTTTTTTAAAAATATGTAAATAATTAATAAATATTCAAAAATGCTATAAAACTTGATTTTATTGCATTTTTTGACGATTTAAGGCATTTTCAAGGATTTTCTGAAAACATATTTTTTAGATAAAATCCACCTATGAGTAAGCTTCCTAAAAGAAAATCATAAAATTTTGCTAACTTTTCCCATAAATTTCAATTGCATTAGAAATTCTATTTAAAAGTTTGAAAATCTAGGTATTTTAGCTAAAAAATGAGTTTTGCCAGAAAAGCACTCAAACCGCTCTAAAACGTCGAAATATGCAATAAAATACGATTTTAGCACATTTTTCTCAGCTTTTTAATGTTTCATGTATTTTTCGAAAATAATATGAAATACTCTATAAAAATATTGATTTTTATAGATTTTTAATGGGATTTTTTAAAAATATGTAAATAATTAATCAATATTCAAAAATGCTATAAAAATTGATTTTATTGCATTTTTTGACGATTTAAGGCATTTTCATTTATTTTCTGAAAAACTATATTTTTTAGATAAAATCCACCTATGAGTAAGCTTCCTAAAAGAAAATCATAAAATTTTGCTAACTTTTCCCATAAATTTCAATTGCAGTACAAATTCTATTTAAAAGTTTGAAAATCTACGTATTTTAGCTAAAAAATCAGTTTTGTCAGAAAAGCACTGAAACCGCTCTAAAACGTCGAAATATGCCATAAAATGCAATTTTAGGCCATTTTTCTGAGCTTTTTAATGTTTCATGTATTTTTGGAAAATAATATGAAATATTCTAAATTAATATTGATTTTTAAAGATTTTTAATGGGATTTTTTAAAAATATGTAAATAATTTATAAGTATTCAAAAATGCTATAAAACGTTATTTTATTGCATTTTTTGACGATTTAAGGCATTTTCAAGGATTTTCTGAAAAACTTTTTTTAGATAAAATATACCTATGAGTAAGCTTCCTAAAAGAAAATCATAAAATTTTGCTTACTTTTCCCATAAATTTCAATTGTAGTAGAAATTCTATTTAAAAGTGTGATAATCTAAGTATTTTAGCTAAAAAATGAGTTTTGCCAGAAAAGCACTCAAACCGCTGTAAATCGTCGAAATATGCAATAAAATGCCATTTTAGCACATTTTTAAGATATTTTTATGTTTCATGTATTTTTTGAAAAATAATATGAATTTTTTTTTTTTTTATTAACACATCGGCCGATTCCCACCAAGGCAGGGTGGCCCGAAAAAGAAAAACTTTCATCATCATTCACTCCATCACTGTCTTGCCAGAAGGGTGCTTTACACTACAGTTATAAAACTGCAACATTAACACCCCTCCTTTAGAGTGCCGGCACTGTACTTCCCATCTCCAGAACTCAAGTCCGGCCTGCCGGTTTCCTGAATCCCTTCATAAATGTTACTTTGCTCACACTCCAACAGCACGTCAAGTATTAAAACCATATGCCTCCATTCACTCCTATCAAATACGCTCACACATGCTTGCTGGAAGTCCAAGCCCTCGCACACAAAACTTCCTTTACCCCCCCCTCCAACCTTTCCTAGGCCGACCCTACCCCGCCTTCCTCCACTACAGATTTATACATCTCGAAGTCACTCTGTCTCGTTCCATTCTCTCTACATGTCCAAACCACCTCAACAACCCTCCTCAGCTCTCTGGACAATCGTTTTGGTAATCCCGCACCTCCTCCTAATTTCCAAACTCCGAATTCTCTGCATTATATTCACACCACACATTGACCTCAGACATGACATCTCCACTGCCTCCAGCCTTCTCCTCGTTGCAACATTCATCACCCATGCTTCACACCCATATAAGAGCGTTGGTATAACTATACTCTCATACATTCCCCTCTTTACTTCCATGGACAAGGTTCTTTGTCTCCACAGACTCCGAAGTGCTCCACTCACCCTTTTCCCCTCATCAATTATATGATTCACCTCATCCTTCATAGACCCATCCGCCGACATGTCCACTCCCAAATATCTGAATACATTCACCTCCTCCATACTCTCTCCTCCAATCTGATATCCAATCTTTCGTCACCTATTCTTTTTGTTATCCTCATCACCTTACTCTTTCCTATATTCACTTTCAATTTTCTTCTTTTACACACCCTACCAAATTCATCCACCAACCTCTGCAGCTTCTCTTCAGAATCTCCCAAAGCACAGTGTCATCAGAAAAAAGCAACTGTGACAACTCCCACTTTGTATTTGCTTCTTTATCTTTTAGCCCAACACCTCTTGCCAAGACCCTCGCATTCACTTCTCTTACAACCCCATCTATAAATATATTGAACAACCACGGTGACATCACACATCCTTGTCTAAGGCCCACTTTTACTGGAAATAGTCCCTTTTCTCCTACACACTCTAACCTGATCCTCACTATCCTCATAAAAACTCTTCACTGCTTTCAGTAACCTTCCTCCTATTCCATACACCTGCAACATCTGCCACATTGCCCCCTATCTACCCTATCATACGCCTTTTCCAAATCCATAAATGCCACAAAAACATCTTTACCCTTATCCAAATACTGTTCACCTATATGTTTCACTGTAAACACTTGGTCTACACACCCCTACCTTTCCTAAAGCCCCCTTGTTCATCTGCTATCCTGCTTTCTGTTTTACTCTTAATTCTTTCAATAATAACTCTACCATACACTTTACCAGGTACACTCAACAGACTTATTCCCCTATAATTTTTGCACTCTCTTTGTCCCCTTTGCCTTTATACAAAGGAACAATACACGCTCTCTGCCAATCCCTAGGTACCTTACCCTCTTCCATACATTTATTAAATAATAGCACCAACCACTCCAAAATTATATCCCCACCTGCTTTTAACATTTCTATCTTTATCCCATCAATCCCAGCTGCCTTACCCCTTTCATTCTACCCACTGCCTCACGAACTTCCCTACACCCACAACTGGCTCTTCCACACTCCTACAAGATGTTATTCCTCCTTGCCCTACACACGAAATCACAGCTTCCCTGTCTTCATCAACATTTAACAAATCCTCAAAATATTCTCTCCATCTTCCCGATACCTCTAACTCTCCATTTAATAACTCTCCTCTCCTATTTTTAACTGTCAAATCCATTTGTTCTCTAGGCTTCCTCAACTTATTAATCTCATTCCAAAACTTTTCTTATTTTCAACAAAATTTGCTGATAACATCTCACCCACTCTCTCATCTGCTCTCTTTTTACATTGCTTCACCACTCTTTTAACCTCTCTTTTCTCTCCATATACTCTTCCCTCCTTGCATCACTTCTACTTTGTAAAAACCTCTCATATGCTAACTTTTTCTCCTTACTACTCTCTTTACATCATCATTCCACCAATCGCTCCTCTTCCCTCCCGCACCCACTGCCTGTAACCACAAACTTCTGCTGAACACTCTAACACTACATTTTTAAATCTACCCCATACATTTTCACCCCATTGCCTACACTCTCACTAGCCCATCTATCCTCCAATAGTTGTTTATATCTTACCCTAACTGCCTCCTCTTTTAGTTTATAAACCTTCACCTCTCTTTTACTTACTGATTCTATTTTCCTTGTATCCCATCTACCTTTTACTCCCACTGTAGCTATAACTAAAAAGTGATCTGATATATCTGTAGCCCCTATATAAACATGTACATCCTGAAGTCTACTCAACAGTCTTTTATCTACCAATACATAGTCCAACAAACTACTGTCATTACGCCCTACATCATATCTTGTATACTTATTTATCCTCTTTTTCTTAAAATATGTATTACCTATAACTAAACCCCTTTCTATACAAAGTTCAATCAAAGGGCTCCCATTATCATTTACACCTGGCACCCCAAACTTACCTACTACACCCTCTCTGCATGTTTCTCCCACTTTAGCATTTAGGTCCCCTACCACAATTACTCTCTCATTTGGTTCAAAAGTTCCTATACATTCGCTTAACATCTCCCAAAATCTCTCTCTCTCCTCTACACTCCTCTCTTCTCCAGGTGCATACACGCTTATTATGAAATACTCTATAAAAATATTTTTTTTTCATAGATTTTTATTTTTAATGGGATTTTTTAAAATATGTAAATAATTATTAAATATTCAAAAATGCTATAAAACTTGATTTTATTGCATTTTTTGACGATTTAAGGCATTTTCAAGGATTTTCTGAAAAAATATATTTTTTAGATAAAATCCACTTATGAGTAAGCTTCCTAAAAGAAAATCTTTAAATTTTGCTTAATTTTCCCATAAATTTCAATTGCAGTAGAAATTCTATTTAAAAGTGTGATAATCTAAGTATTTTAGCTAAGAAATGAGTTTTGCCAGAAAAGCATTCAAACCGCTCTAAAACGTCGAAATATGCAATAAAATACGATTTTAGCACATTTTTCTGAGCTTTTTAATGTTTCATGTATTTTTCGAAAATGATATGAAATACTCGTTAAAAATATTGATTTTTATAGATTTTTAATGGGATTTTTTAAAAATAGGTAAATAATTAATATATACTCAAAAATGCTATAAAACTTGATTTAATTGCATTTTTTGACGATTTAAGGCATTTTGAAGGATTTTCTTAAAAATATTTTTTAGATAAAATCCACCTATGAGTAAGCTTCCTAAAAGAAAATCATAAAATTTTGCTAACTTTTCCCATAAATTTCAATTGCAGTAAAAATTCTATTTAAAAGTTTGAAAATCTACGTATTTTAGCTAAAAAATGAGTTTTGCCAGAAAATTACTCAAACCGCTCTAAAACGTCGAAATATGCAATAAAATACGATTTTAGCACATTTTTCTCAGCTTTTTAATGTTTCATGTATTTTTCGAAAATAATATGAAATACTCTATAAAAATATTGATTTTTATAGATTTTTAATGGGATTTTTTAAAAATATGTAAATAATTAATCAATATTCAAAAATGCTATAAAACTTGATTTTATTGCATTTTTTGACGATTTAGGGCATTTTCAAGGATTTTCTGAAAACTATTTTTTGGATAAAATATACCTATGAGTAAGCTTCCTAAAAGAAAATTATAAAATTTTCTTACTTTTCCCATAAATTTCAATTGCAGTAGAAATTCTATTTAAAAGTGTGATAATCTAAGTATTTTAGCTAAAAAATGAGTTTTGCCAGAAAAGCACTCAAACTGCTCTAAAACGTCGAAATATGCAATTAATTTTAGCACAGTATTTTAGCACATTTTTTTGAGCTTTTTAATGTTTCATGTATTTTCGAAAATAATATGAAATATTCTAAATTAATATTGATTTTTATAGATTTTTAATGATTTTTTAAAAATATGTCAATAATTTATAAGTATTCAAAAATGCTATAAAACGTTATTTTATTGCATTTTTGACGATTTAGGCATTTTCAAGATTTTCTGAAAACTATTTTTTAGATAAAATAACCTATGAGTAAGCTTCCTAAAAGAAAATCATAAAATTTTGCTTACATTTCCCATAAATTTCAATTGTAGTAGAAATTCTATTTAAAAGTGTGATAATCTAAGTATTTTAGCTAAAAAATGAGTTTTGCCAGAAAATCACTCAAACCGCTCTAAAACGTCGAAATATGCAATAATATATGATTTTAGCACATTTTTCTGAGCTTTTTAATGTTTCATGTATTTTTCGAAAATAATATGAAATACTCTATAAAAATATTGATTTTTATAGATTTTTAATGGGATTTTTTAAAAATATTTAAAAAATTTATAAATATTCAAAATGTTTATAAAACTTGATTTTATTGCATTTTGACGATTTAAGGCATTTTCAAGATTTTCTGAAAACTTTTTTAGATAAAATACCTATGAGTAAGCTTCCAAAAAGAAAATCATAAAATTTTGCTAACTTTTCCCATAAATTTCAATTGCAGTACAAATTCTATTTAAAAGTTTGAATAATCTAGGTATTTTAGCAAAAAAATGAGTTTTGCAAAAAGAAGCACTGAAACCGCTCTAAAACGTCGAAATATGCCATAAAATGCAATTTTAGCACATTTTTCTGAGCTTTTAATGTTTCATGTATTTTGAAAATAATATGAAATATTCTAAATTAATATTGATTTTTATAGATTTTTAATGGGATTTTTTAAAATATGTAAATAATTAATAATATTCAAAATGCTATAAAACTTATTTTATTGCATTTTATGACGATTTTAGGCATTTTGAAGGATTTTCTGAAAAACTATATTTTTTAGATAAAATCCACCTATGAGTAAGCTTCCTAAAAGAAAATCATAAAATTTTGCTAACTTTTCCCATAAATTTCAATTGCAGTAGAAATTCTATTTAAAAGTTTGAAAATCTAGTATTTTAGCTAAAAATGAGTTTTGTCTAGAAAACATAAACCGCTCTAAAACGTCGAAATATGCATAAAATGATTTTAGGACATTTTTCTGAGCTTTTTAATGTTTCATGTATTTTGAAAATATATGAAATATTCTAAAAATATTGATTTTTATAGATTTTTAATGGGATTTTTTAAAATATGTAAATAATTATAATATTCAAAATGCTATAAAACTTGATTTTATTGCATTTTGACGATTTAAGGCATTTTGAAGGATTTTCTAAAAAAATTTTTTTTTAGATAAAATCCACCTATGAGTAAGCTTCCTAAAAGAAAATCATAAAATTTTGCTAACTTTTCCCATAAATTTCAATTGCAGTAGAAATTCTATTTAAAAGTTTTAAAATCTACGTATTTTAGCTAAAAATGAGTTTTGCCAGAAAGCACTCAAACCGCTCTAAACGTCAAATATGCAATAAAATACGATTTTAGCACATTTTTCGAGCTTTTAAGTTTCATGTATTTTTCATAAATAATATGAAATACCTTTTATAGATTTTTAATGGGATTTTTTTAAATATGTAAATAATAATAATATTCAAAAATGCTATAAAACTTGATTTTATTGCATTTTTGACGATTTAAGGCATTTTAAAGGGATTTTCTGAAAACTATTTTTTAGATAAAATCACCTTGAGTAAGCTTCCTAAAAGAAAATCTAAAATTTTGCTAACTTTTCCCATAAATTTCAATTGCAGTAGAAATTCTATTTAAAAGTGTGATAATCTAAGTATTTTAGCTAAAAAATGAGTTTTGCCAGAAAAGCACTCAAACCGCTCTAAAACGTCGAAATATGCAATAAAATACGATTTTAGCACTTTTTTCTGAGCTTTTAATGTTTCATGTATTTTCGAAAATAATATGAAATATTTAAAAATATTGATTTTTATAGAGTATAAATAAATAAATAATAAAATATTAAAAATGCTATAAAACTTATATTATTGCATTTTTGACGATTTAAGGCATTTTCAAGGATTTTCTGAACACACTATTTTTTTTAGATAAAATATACCTGAGTAAGCTTACTAAAAGAAAATCGTAAAATTTTGCCTAATTTTCCCATAAATTTCAATTGCAGTAGAAATTCTATTTAAAAGTGTGATAATCTAAGTATTTTAGGTAAAAAATGAGTTTTGCAAGAAAAGCACTCAAACCGCTCTAAAACGTCGAAATATGCAATAAAATACGATTTTAGCACATTTTTCTGTGCTTTTTAATGTTTCATGTATTTTTCGAAAATAATATGAAATACTCTATAAAAATATTGATTTTTATAGATTTTTAATGGGATTTTTTAAAAATATGTAAATAATTAATATATATTAAAATGCTATAAAACTTGATTTTATTGCATTTTTTGACGATTTAAGGCATTTTCAAGGATTTTCTGAAAACTATATTTTTTAGATAAAATCCACCTATGAGTAAGCTTCCTAAAAGAAAATCATAAAATTTTGCTAACTTTTCCCATAAATTTCAATTGCAGTAGAAATTCTATTTAAAAGTTTGAAAATCTAGTATTTTAGCTAAAAATCAGTTTTGTCAGAAAGCACTGAAACCGCTCTAAAACGTCGAAATATGCATAAAATGCAATTTTAGGACATTTTCTGAGCTTTTAATGTTTCATGTATTTTTGAAAAATAATATGAAATATTCTAAATTAATATTGATTTTTATAGATTTTTAATGGATTTTTTTAAAAATATGTAAATAATTTATAAGTATTCAAAATGCTATAAAACGTTATTTTATTGCATTTATGACGATTTTAGGCATTTTGAAGGATTTTCTGAAAACTATTTTTTAGATAAAATCCACCTATGAGTAAGCTTCCTAAAGAAATCATAAAATTTTGCTAACTTTTCCATAAATTTCAATTGCAGTAGAAATTCTATTTAAAAGTTTGAAAATCAAAGTATTTTAGCTAAAATGATTTTTGAGAAAAGCCTCAAACTGCTCTAAACGTCGAAATATGCAATAAAATACGATTTTAAAATTTTGATTTTTATTAGATTTTTAATGGAATTTTTAAATATTTTTAAATAATTAATAAATATTCAAAATGCTATAAAATTATTTATTGCATTTT
>WNWK01049015.1:0-13346 GCA_009830355.1 Cherax destructor | reverse complement strand
AAAATCAGCTAGATTAATTCCAAACTTTTATTTTTTCCTTCACCAAGTAATTATGAGTATATAAGACTTTTGTCTTTTCCTTCACCAAGTATAACAAAGTGCTATTTACACATATGTACACTATATACAAAGGAGTAGTGTTTAGTGCACGCCACAGTTGTCTAGGCTAAGCAGCAGCCAAAAGACAGACAACTTTCCACAACCAGCTCTATGCAGGAATTCCAATGACAAACCGCGAGTGGTAACTCACGTCACCTTTGTCATTGTTAAACTCGCATTTAATTGGCTGAACTGAGTCGTTGATTTGATGATGGGGCCCTCATCACCAAACCCTTAACGATGGTTCGCTGGTTGGAGGGGAGCCTATGTGGGTGTGTTTAACATGCTCCGAATAAAGGTTACATACTCTTTGCATGCAACAACCAGGAAGTTCAACTGGCCCTGTGCCTTCTTAAAGTTAGTGGGTAACGTAGGGTGCACCGGTTTCCAAGGTAGTCTCACCCAGTACTGACCGTCCTTGAACTGGACATGGCTCAAATAATCCTGATAAGTTTCTTCGTGTTCGGGGGTGGTTGATCACCCTTAATCCTACTACATCCAGGTCCACAGTTTATGGACTGGTTCACTGTCGACTGTGCTGACTTGGGTTTCCGATGACCCTCATGTAATCCGATCTGCATCACTAGCACGGCCTCGGTTGCTGTGGTGCCAGAGCCCCCTTCCCAGGCGTAGCAGGGAAATGGGCCGGTATCCTGCCTCCTACGATATACCCCGCTGGAGTCCTGTACAGGCCGATACCTTCCTTGACGACCTTTCTTGTGGACACGAATTCATCTACGTAATCCCCTCCTACCAAAATTCCCACGTCGCTGACGTTGTCAGTGGAAATTTTCCCGGTTCCGCTAACTTCACACCAACTCCCTCAAACGTTTGACTGCCGCGGCCAGGCCCTTGGTGGTAATGATATTGGGCAGCCTCTTCACTATCAAGGCTGAGATATTCCTGCGATGCCCGCCCAATCTAACTGTGACATCTACAACAGAATAAGACCTGTGCGGAACTGCCCACGAACCCTTCCACTTTCATATCAGCCTTACCCTCGGACTTCAACTTCAACTTAGTCGCTAGAGTCTCCGTTATGAAGGATCGTTGAGCCACAGTGTCAAAAAACAAACCGGTCGTTTCAGACCTTTTCCCATTACGACCACTGCCATCACCGTGGTCAGGGCCACAGAACCTTGAAACCGTTCACCTGAACTAGTCCCTGTGTCGTTCTCACCACACTCACCACTACCTCGGACTCGTCTCTGCTCTCCGCCCTCTCTTGGGGTTTGATCCCCTTAACCTGGGCTGGTCTGGTACCCTTAGGGCACAACGCACTGTGGTGTTTACCCTTCCGACAACCTCGACACTCCCTGAGCTTGTATGTTATATCAAGGGAACTGTCATAGGACACTCTTGATTATAGTGGGAAGAGTGGATGGTCAAGTGATCCCATTCTCCTTACTGTTTGTAGCGGAGCAGGATTTGAACCCTCCATTTTCTTTTATATCTGTTTCATTCACCCAGTAAGTTAAGTTATCCCAGTTAGTATGGAGGAATACCAGTTCTGGATGAATGCTGGGGTTAAGCTAGGTATTACGGGAAAACTTTAGAATCTTTCATAGTTACTAAGATTCAGGAAAAAAATGACCGGGGACACAGTTCACCTCCGAACTTATGCAACATCTTTATCAACTTCTGAGTGAAACCTCTTTTCACCACTCCATATCATCCCAGCTGTAATGGGAGGATTGAGCGCCAGCACTCCATTCTAAAGTCTATTTTAAGGAAACTTTGCTCCTTAAACCTAGGGTGGCATCACTTACCCTGTGCATTGTTTGCCATGAGGGAAGTTCCAAGTGATTCATTAGGGTTCTCACCCTTTGAACTTCTCTATGGTAGACAAGCCAGAGGTCCACTATCGATCCTTCATGACTTATGGACTATTGAAGAAGGAAGTGCTGAGGTTCAGTCTTCTTATCAGTTTCTCCTTGACTTAAGATCTAAACTGGAGGAGACCTCTGACTTAGTTTCTCAAAACTTAACTTTGTCCATGAACCAATATAAAACCTATTTTGATGCAAAGAGTCAGAGGAAAAGTTTTAACGTAGGGGATGAAGTTCTGGTACTTTTACCAATAAAGGCAATTAAATTATTAGTGGCCTGGAAAGGCCCTTACAAAGTACTAAAGATTTGTGGAAAGGTTGATTACCTCATAGAAGTCAAGGGGAAGCCTAAGCTGTATCATATAAACATTCTGAAGAAGTATTAGAGAAGAAACACGGTAAATTGTCTGAATAGTTTTGATTTAGTCTTCCCTCATAAACATGAGTCAATCCCTGAAGAGTGCAATGTATGCGTTATTGACACTTCTGAGGTAGAAGATGAGGAACTACATGATGTGGTAACTCTGGAACCCTCAGTTCCTACTAGCTTAAATATTAATGATTCTTTGGATCGATGCAAGAAACTTAATCTACTTAAATGTGTGAATAATTTTTCAGATGTCTTTACTGACATTCCTGGGTTAACCTCCACTGTTGTCCATAAGATTAACTTAGTCACAGACACTCCCATCAAACGTAAATTATACCCTGTGCCAGTTCATCTTAGGAGGCATTCGACCGAGAAGTAGACAGATTATTAAACTTAACATCATAGAACCTTCAGTTTCTTCATATTGTTCACCAGTGGTCATGGTTAAGAAAGAAGATAATTCCTATAGACTTGCTATCGATTTTAGAGGACTTAATGCTATCACTCGGTGGGATGCTGAACCTATGCCTATCATAGATAACGACCTACATAAGTTTTGTAATTCCTCTTTCTTTAGAGATTGATATCGCCCAAGCATATCATCAGGTTATGTTAGACCCTTCATCCAAGCAGTACACCGCCTTTCCTACCCACCAAGGTCTAATGCAATATAGGACAATGCCCTTTGGTCTCGTAACAGCCTGTGCTACCTACGTAAAATTGATGAAGAAAGTTCTGGGTAATATGCCTAACGTTTCCTTTTATTTTGACAATATTTACGTCATGACATCCACTTGGGATGAACACATCCAGACTTTGACGTCAGTCTTGCGCGGGTTACGTGCACATGGCTTCACTGCAAAACCAAAGAAGTGTTTCCCGGTATATAACCAGATTAGATATCTAGGCTTTGTTCTAGCAGATAACTCCTTGCAACCTCTCCCCCATAAAATCAAAGCCTTAACAGAGTTTAAATTCCCAAGAACGAAGAAACTCATGTGTAGCTTCCTAGGTTCTGTTAATTTTTATGATAAATTTATCCCCAATATTACTAACCTCACCGGAAGTTTATCGGACTACCTTAAGAAGTCTGTGAGGAGCCTCTTGAACTTTCCGACATAGCTCAAGAAAAGTTTAATGAACTTAAAGAAATATTCTCTAAAGGTCCGATACTTAAGATCCCAGATATTAGCAAACCTTTTTGTTTAAGAACTGATGCCTCCAATACAGGTTTAGGTGCCGTATTATTGCAGTATCATGACGGTACCCCTTTCCCTGTATGTTTCCTGAGTCGGAAGCTTCTACCGGCAGAAACTAGATACTCTACCATTGAAAAGGAATATTTTTTTTACATTTTATTGGTTTTAACAGAATTACAAAACATATCCATAAATAACTGTGACCGCAATCACTAATGCAAATAATTACAAAAATCAATACAAAACATACAGATAATCAATCTCCAGTAAAACAATTAAAGAACAATAAAGTCCCTATCCCCGCCAACCACTATGTTCATACAATTATATGCACCTATTACATTTAACCAGAATCATTATCCAACAACCTACGTGTGACCCTAATACAGCAGTTGCTGCCCGACCACTGTGGTGTGAGGGTGTGCTGTCAGGCGCCTCTGGTGGCCAGCTTTGACAACTTCATTTTCTCAGCAATGGCCGAGTCATACAGAAGGAGAGTAAATACAGTGTGTATTGAGGTGCTCGCTGGGGCCATTTACCCTTCAAATGCAGACGATCTCTTACCTGCCATTCTACGTGATAAATATGGATTTGCCACTTCAGATATTTATGGGATATCAATGAATGGAGAAACAAGAGTTTTGTGAAATTCTCGTCGAGTGGTGTCTACGGAAGAGCTGTTGACGATTATCAAGACAAGAGGATGGTTGTGAGGGAAGGATTGGAGGTGCGGCTGAGGGACGTATCTGCGACATACAAGTGGATACGGATTCGTAATTGTCCATTTGAGGCTTATGAAGAAGATGTGAGAGATGTGTTCAAGGCCTATGGGGTGATTCATGCGGCAACTGTCGGTAGGTGGGAACAGGGTGCCTATGCAGGATTGCCAGAAGGATCATACAGTCTGAAGATGTCATTGAGGATGCCTATACCATCATATGTATTGATGCCCTCTTTCGTACACAAGTATATGTGACATATGCAGGGCAAGTGAGGACATGCCGGCTATGTGGACAGGCGGGACATTTGGCGGTGGCTTGTGAGAGACAAGGACAGTTACCCCAGCAACGCGTGGAGAGGAGGTGAGTTGGATTGGTGTGGATGGCCTTTTCAGTGACATGGAGAGGAATGGGTCTTCTCCAGGGCGTAAGGATGGAGGAGCACGTCGATGGAGCGATGAGATGGAGCAAGCGGAGGAGTTGGTGGTGACATTACCTCCTGAGACATGTCAAGAGGAGGTGCAGGATTCTACAGTCGCCAGAGGACAGGAAGATGGCAATGATTTGGTGGAATTGACAGATCCTATGTTGGAGGATCTAAGGAAGTTGATTGATAGTCCACCATCCGTGGGCGAGGATTGTTCCATAATAACTTAATACAAGTCAAAGTAATTATTCCAACCAGTTCACTTAGTGCAATACTGATTTTAAATATTTGTTTCATAATAACTTAATACTAGTCATAGTAATTATTCCAACCTGTTCAATTAGCTAAATAGTAAATCATTAACATTTTAAAAATATACTAAATCTCTGTGACTTTTGTTCAAAAGTGTGTTATTCCAATAGCCAGTAAAATTAATTCATCAGGTATCATATTATTAAGTTTAGCATAATACATTGTTCTCAAGTCTAGTTTTAGAATCACACTCATATATAAACATTTGTTAAATTAATTAAGGTGCTAACTCAGGTGCTGTAGTGTTATAGATTCTTTTTAGCTGTAAATTGACTACAATAGTTCATTTAATCATTTTGTAAACACATCTAACGTACTAATTCACATGCCAATAACTCTTTTTGCATTGTTCTATTCTTAAGTCTACTTACATTGTTCTATTTTTAAGTTTAATTATAGAATCACACTAAATCTTATGATTCCAAACATTGATCCTGATATCAACAAAAACCTAACAATAACTGTAATTACTACACAGCAGAACAGGCAAAAACACTACTCAAAGCCAACAATAACAATGTCAGATCTTTAACCCTTAACCTTTTCAGGGTCCAAGGCCATTTTTGGAAGGGGTGCGCCAGTGTACAAGAATTAAAAAAAAAAAAAAATCTTATTTTTTCTTATGAAATGGTAGAGAATCTTTTTCTGAAGGTAATAAAACAAAAAGTACGAAATTTGATTGAAAATTGACGAAATTATGCTCTTGTGAATTTTGATGCATCAGCGATATTTACGCATCAGTGATTTTGCCAAATTTGACTCCCATTTTAGGCCAATTCCAATCAACCAAATTCTTTGCTATTTCACTAGTATTACTTCTATTCTATCGATTGAGAACAAGAAATCGCCCAGTCAACTGTTTCAACTACAAAATAAAGTGATTGGAAATTGGTAATTTAGCCAATTTAACTGAAAGTTCAAAATATTCCAATTTCAAAATAGGGTGCAGAATAAACAATGCAGGCATTCCTGGCACTAAACTAACATTTACTCTGTTCATTAGTTATGTTTTCAATCTTTACAAATGAATTCCATTTTGATTTTTTATTCACATAATGAATTTTTATTCAAACCAAAAAATGGAAGATTTACTGCTATGCAATATTGTAATAATTGTACAAATAATATCACCACATTTGTGAACGTATATTAGACCCACCAGTTGGGCGTATTAGACGTGTGAGGTCATTTGTTTACTCTTGAACATTGGCAAAAATTGAACATTTCCGCTACTTTGAGCTCAGTTTCAAGCCATTTCCAACACTAAAACCAATCAAAATCATCCCTATATCTGTAATATATCTTCCATTCTATCAAATGAGATCAAGAAATCGCAAATACAACTATAAAAAGTACACAAAAAACACTACAAAGTCGCTGTTTTAATCTAAAATTACAGTTTCAGTTTTTTTTTCTCTCATTATGCGCTGTTTGCTGCAGGATTTGTTTTATGTGGTGCACACTTACCACATAGATGTATTCTCTCATATCCAGGCCCAAATTTACCGCTAACAGCTTATCTGAGTGAGCTGAGCTCATGACGTAGATCTACGGTTTGGACCCTGAAAGGGTTAAACAGTCCAAACGTATATATGCGTTAGTACTGTTACTGCTCCAAACGTATATTAACGTTTTATTTTCCTGCCTCCAAATTTGGCATGATTGGCCTGAGATGCCTGGTCAGCATAGAATGGGTCTTAACACTCGGGTGTACCATATTAAAAAATATGGGACCACTTAGTACCTTGTGGGAGCACCAGTTAAATTGAGCACCAGTTAGAGCAAACACTGCGGCAAACACCAAGGATTCACTGATGTCATGTCATATTAACACTCCCCTTTGAAGTGGAAAGTGATGTAGGAAAGCTGGCAGGCCAGCTGGCTGCCTGCCTGCCTGGCCACCTGGCTGGCAAGCAGTTGGTTGGCCACCAGTTTCCTGGTCAGCTGGGTACCTGATTGGCTGTCTATCTCTGTCTCTATCTCTCTCTATCTCACAGGAACACATACGTAAATACAATTATACATAGTGTAAATTACCAAGGATAACTAAAAACCATCAAGACAAAGTGATATAATGTGCTTGTGATCTGCGTAATACCAGTTGGTTTATGAGCTACTCTCTAAGACAAGCAGACAGAAAGACAGACACACAGACACAACAGACACATAGACAGACACAGACAGACATACAGGTTTGCATAACAAATAAAGGGAAGCAGTGTAAGCTCATCAAATGTCATCACTGTAATTACTGGACTGATAAGAAGAGATAAGACTACCCCTCACCCCTCATCAAATGTCACCAGTCATCATTAATGGAGATCAGATGAGATAAGGCAGTGACACATATCTTACACAATGGCTTCAAGGGAACTTTATTATTATTATTAACACATGAGCCGATTCCCACCAAAGCTGGGCCTGAAAAAGAAAAACTTTCATCATCATTCACTCCATCTCTGTCTTGCCAGAGGGGTGCTTTACACTACAGTTATAAAACTGCAACATTAACACCCCTCCTTCAGAGTGCAGACACTGTACTTTCCATCTCCAGGACTCAAGTCCGGCCTGCCAGTTCCCCTGAATCCCTTCATAAATGTTACTTTCCTCACACTCCAACAGCACGTCAAGTATTAAAACCATTTGTCTCCATTCACTCCTATCAAATACGCTCACACATGCTTTCTGAAAGTCCAAGCCCCTTGCACACAAAATCTCCTTTCCTAGGCCGACCACTACCCCGCCTTCCCTCCACTACAGATTTATACACTCTCGAAGTCATTCTGTCTCGTTCCATTTTCTCTACGTGTCCGAACCACCTCAACAACCCCTCCTCAGCTCTCTGGATAATAGTTTTGGTAATCCCACACCTCCTCCTAATTTCCAAACTCCGAATTCTCTGCATTATATTCACACCACACATTGACCTCAGACATGACATCTCCACTGCCTCCAGCCTTCTCCTCACTGCAACATTCATCACCATGCTTCACACCCATATAAGAGTGTTGGTATAACTATACACTCATACATTTCCTCTTTACTTCCATGGACAAAGTTCTTTGTCTCCATTATTATTATTATTATTATTATTATTATTATTATTATCACTATCATTATTATTATTATTATTTTTATGCACTATCATTATTATTATTATTTGACTACAATTTCAGTACCTAATATTACTGTCAGAACAAAGATTAGCTATGAAATCACAAGAACTACTATAAATTGTAATTATCAGAACAAAAATTATATAAAAATAATAAAAAAAAGAGAAAAAAAAGGTATATCGGCAACAATTCTGCAAGCGGCAGGGCTCCTGTTGCTGTCAGGTGAGCATCCAGTGCCAACTTCTCCGCCTCATATCTCGATAACTACTCACCTTAATTGTTTTTTTTTATCCGATAACACTTAAAAAATGTGTTCTTTATATCTATAAAAAAAATATGTTAATATTGGTAGAATTAAATAATTTTTTTTCAAAATATTCGGGGCACTGGGCATGCGAACGTACACAGCGGTCCCTCGGTTTTCGCCGAAAATTCGTTCCAGAATGCTGCTCAAGTGCCATTACTGAACGAATTTACTTCCTTAAGAAATAATGTCACGTAGGTTAGTCTATTTCAGACCCCCAAAAATACACTTGCAACAGCACTTACGAAAATACACTTACATAAATGTTCGAGTTTGGAGATGCAGGAAAACCGAGAGAACACTGTATATACATTTGGACCGTTTAAGGGTTAAGCAAACATTTTGACGACCTCACTGCATTATTAAACTCACTACAGGCCAGTATGTCCATCATTGCTCTCACTGAAACCTGGCTAATGCCTAATACTAATACTACAGATATCTATGCCATTCCTGGTTACACAGCCGTACACAATTGTAGGCCAGACCAACAAGGAGGTGGCACAGCTATATTCTACTCAGACCAGCTTGAATGTATCAACAATACATGCACAAGAGATGAACATGGAGAATATATAATAGCTAAGTTTAAATCCAAATACCTACAAAAACCTCTCACAGTGATAAACACCTATAGATTACCACAGTCAAATATTAAACAATTTAGTGAAAATTAGGAAGTATGATTACTGAAGCACACATGAACAAAGACCACTTAATCCTCACATGAGACTTCAATATAAACCTCCTACAAGATCAGGACCCACAAGTAATTGAATTCACAAACACTATGAGCAACTGCTTGCTGCTACCAACAGTAACAAAACCTACAAGAATTTTTGAGACTTGTGCCTCCCTATTAGAGGACTAACACCATATCCCCTTTAACCCTTTGACTGTCGCAACCCTTAACCCTATGACTGTCGGAGACCCCTTTCTGAAACTGTCATTCTATGTCGGGAAATATTCGAAAAAAAAAAATATCTTACCAAAATGTTAGGATTACTTTGCTGATTGTTTTAAGCTAAAAACATTTTTTTTCGATCAGTACTTACCGAGATATGGAGGCGTAAAGTTGGCAGAATATGAGCTGTGTATGGCAACAGCGGCGAATTCCGCTGACTCTGTAAACTTTTGTTTACTTCCATTCGTAGATTTCTTGTTTTTTTCACTATTTTCTTTTTTTTATGTAACTTATGTGGCCTGTGAGACCACAGTAAGGTGCAATGTATATATATACACTCGTTTTTGCACCACAATAATTGCACAAACATTAGTATGTTTATATTGTTTACAAAACTTGTTTACACAAACAAACGACAAAAAATGTTAATTACTATTGTTCTATAATATATATACATATGTACACTCACTGATCACTTTCCTAGAACTCCTGCAGCTTGTGGAACTCTTTGAAACATGGGTAAAGTACCACTGTGCATACAGTGGTAAAGTACCACTGTGCATACAGTGGTAAAGTACCACTGAGCATACAGTGGTACTATACACTCCTCACACATAAAACGAGTGTCTCTGCGTGTTTGTGGGCGTTTTGTGGTATGTTTACAGACAAAACACCTCTTCTGAACATTTTTCTTGAGAGCATGCCCTCATACGTATGAGCATGCCCTCATACGTATGAGCATGCCCTCATACGTATGAGCATGCCCTCATACGAGAGGGCATGTGTTGATAATTTCGTGGGCGCTGGTCTATTGCAGGTGTTGCTCCTTGGTACTTGAATATTATTTGTCTGATGACTGACAAACACAATTCACCATATTTGGGTTTGTTGTTGGTCTTCAACTTGTACATGTTATAAGCATTCAGCATGGAAATGTCAAGAAGATGGAAAAAGAGTTTTATGTACCACTTATAACTTTTGCGTACACAATCAGCAAACCCAATCTGCATGTCGCATTTGTCCACTAAGCGCATATTGAGGTTGTAGTCCATCACAGCTGCAGGTTTTAGAATGGGTTCATTGGTCTCTCTATTCTGTTTTCCACTGTCTACCATTTCATGTCTGTGAACTGATGTCAACAATGTGACATCACGTTTGTCTTGCCACCGAAATGCCATGATATCATTGGCAGCAAACACCTGCACTTCACCTCTACGAGTGCCAGCGTCAAACCTAGGCATATGTTTACGATTTGCACGCACTGTGCCACACACATCTGTCATGTTCACTCGCAAGAAATCACTGAGTAAAGGGCTCATGTATCAGTTATCAGTATATAATATATGATCCTTACCAAGATATGGTTCCATCATTGTTCTAACCACATCACCAGAGATACCCAATAACTTCATGGTATCTCTCAATGTATTACTGCCAGTGTACACAATTAGATCCAGAACCAGACCACTTTTGCAATCACACAGTATAAATAACTTTATACCAAAGCGTTTCCTCTTGCTTGGTATACTATACTGCTTAAACGACAGTCTACCTTTGAACAAAATCAAAGACTCATCAATAACAAGCTTCCTGAAGGGATAAAAATACATACACCACTTTTGTTTCAGGTACATGAACACACTCCTGATATTATATAACCTGTCGTTTCTCTCAGGCCTTGTTTTGTCAGAGAAGTGAGGCATACGCAACAGTATCAAAAACGATTCACTGGTATAATATCACTAAAACCTGGGGTTGAAATCAGGCGTTCTGTCGACCAGTATGTGACAGTGTGCTTATACACATGTGGCATAAGCATTATTGTGGCAAAGAACAGGTACATCTCTGCCACAGTTGTGTCCTTCCACTGGTGTAGCAGTGACCTTGTTTGCCATGGTGTACTCGTAGTATGTGTTGCTTTCCCTGACAATAATGTCCATCAGGGGTTCATTGAAGAATAACTGAAAGCATTCTAGTTCAGTAGCTTTGTTCCCAAGTGTACACGATGGCCGTATTCCACTTTGAGCTTCATCAAAGTCATGGGGATTGGGAACAAAATTGTCACCTTGCTGCCAATCCCAGATGCGGTCTGCTGGTGCATACTGGATATTGACAGGTGGTTGTGGTTGTGCAGGTTGTGGAAGTGTGGGGGTGGTTGATTGTGGTTGTGCTGAGTTAGCAGCGTGGGTAGCAACGTGGCCTGCTCCTGGTGCCACATGACTCATGCCAACGCCAACACCACCACCTGCCCCACGCACATTACGCATCCCCATTGTAACAATATCGTCATCTTCACTATCAATTCGTGGTGTAGGGCCAAGAGATGTACTCCGAGATTTACTCCTTTTCCTTGAAAAAGCACATGGCACACTACCAGAATGCATGTAGCGTCGTACATACTGCCGCTTCACTGGAGAATAATCTCCCTCACTGTCGCCACTAGAACTGCTTTCAATAGCTTTGAAATCACTGTCATCATCACTTACACTGCTCACATCAGAGTCTTCTACACGTTGAAATAGTTTCCTCTTTCGTTCTGGTACATGTGAACGTGAATGAGATGGCCCAGCACCAGATGTGGACGGTTGTGGGTCATCTGGGTTTTCATCACTAATTATGTTATCCTGGGCACTGCTTTCGGTCACACCCTTTTGAAAACCATGGAATTCACTTTCACTGGCACTTCCATCGCTGTTAGAACTATCACTTGGGAAGAAAGCCTCCAATTCGCCGGGAGTGAGGTACTTCTTACCGCCTGGCATCGTGAACAAGGACTACAAACATGGCGCTCCCACAATGCACCACTGAATCCCGATTTTTTCATACTGCGCACACCCACCACGCAGACCCTTCTCACATGTAGGCCTACCAGCTTTCTCCTGCTTCATTTGAAGCCACTAGAATTTAGGCATATAGATACGTCCGAAACAGTGGCTCGTAAGATGTATATATACGACCGAAACAGTCAAAGGGTTAAAATTGGGTATAAACACAGATAATACCACAGACCACTACCCTACCTTTCTCATAACCAACCTGGGTAAATTACCCTAGAGACTACTAAAGTTACCTTCAGACTACATAATGAAAGCTATTAATAACTTCATAACAGCTATGACAAACATTGACTGGCAAACAGAGATAGAAAACTATACAGATACTGACATGTGTATTAATAATTTTCTTAAAAGACCCAAACCTCTATAATAAGCATTGCCCTAAAAAAACTAAACAGATCACAGCTAAAAGACTAAACAGTCCCTGGCTAATACTCAGCATTCTCAAATCTATTAATATAAAACACATATATGAGAAAGAGTACAGAATGGGTCAAATAACAAGAGAACAAACAAAACGTTACTCATCAAACCTAACGAGCCTGATAAGAAGGTCAAAACAATTGTACTATGAGAACAGATTACATAACTTAAAAGGTGATATAAAAAAGACCTGGAAAAACCTATCTGAAATTCTAGGAACTAAAAAGATATCCACTAACAGAATAATCAAACTAACAAAACCAGATGAACCCCTACTCCCACCCACTGAAACAGCAAATAGACTTAATGATTTCTTCTCCACCATAGGAAAAAAGCTGGCAAGCAAAATCCCAAGTTCAAACACTCCACCTAACGACTATCTCACTGGCACCTACCCGAACACACTATTCTTAGCACCGACCAACCCAATAGAAGTCTCACTTATAATTAACACATTATAAGTGTGATGAATTGATGAGGGGAAAAGGGTGAGTGGAGCACTTTGGAGTCTGTGGAGACAAAGAACTTTGTCCATGGAAGTAAAGAGGGAAATGTATGAGAGTATAGTTATACCAACACTCATATATGGGTGTGAAGCATGGGTGATGAATGTTGCAACGAGGAGAAGGCTGGAGGCAGTGGAGATGTCATGTCTGAGGTCAATGTGTGGTGTGAATATAATGCAGAGAATTCGGAGTTTGGAAATTAGAGGAGGTGCGGATTACCAAAACTATTATCCAGAGAGCTGAGGAGAGGTTGTTGAGGTGGTTCGACATGTAGAGAGAATGGAACGAGGCAGAATGACTT
>WNWK01049014.1:0-13346 GCA_009830355.1 Cherax destructor | reverse complement strand
AGTAAAATATCTGGGAATCCCCTTTGACCCATGCATGTCAGGAGAATTGATAGGGAACAGTGTAGTAAAGAAAGCGACTGCCAGACAGAAGTTCCTGTACAGACAAGCACAGTGTCTACCTACTGAGGCTCGCAGGACCCTATGTCTAGCCCTTATACAATGTCATATGGACTACGCTTGCTCTTCATGGTACTCTGCCATGACAAAAAAACTGAAAGATAAACTGCAAATCACCCAGAACAAAATGGTAAGATTCATCCTGGACCTGGGTCCAAGAGAGCATGCAGGCCAGGATGAATTACAACAATTGGATATGCTGAATATTGAAGACAGAGTAAAACAACTTAAATTAAATCAAGTTTATAAAATTGCTCACAAACAGTGTCCAGAATATCTTGCTGCCAATTTTGTCAAGGCTGGGAACCAAAGCAGTCATAGTACTAGGGGGAGAGAGCACAACTTTGTAGTACCCACAGTCAGTGGCCAGGCTTCAAACACCTTTTATTGTACAGCAATAAAGGAATGGAACAGACTGCCTGCACATGTCAAAGCCAGTCATAGCATGAGCCAGTTCAAGAAGAGAACCAAAAGGTACCTAATGAATGTAGCGACAGAAAGGGAGAATGATTTTTTATTTTTTTAGCTAACACACATGTACGTATATTTAAATAACTCTTTTTACCTTATTCCTAGTATACATATATCCTTTATAATATAATAACATATATATCCTACAATGTATAATATTAAGGTATAAAAAGGACCCCAATGGAAATAAGTCACTCTGTCTGACTTTTTTGGGTTATCCTAGGTTCTCTACACATATGCTGCTATGTATGATAATCTATGTAAATGTATTTGTGTATATCTGAATAAACTTACTTACTAACTTATACTGGGTGGTTAACACTCCCTACCCTGGGTTATCCTGGATGGCTAACACTCCCTACTCTGGGTTATCCTAGGTGGTTAACACTCCCTACTCTGGGTTATCCTGTGTGGCTAACATTCACTACCCTGGGTTATCCTGGCTGGTTAACACTCCCTACCCTGGGTTATCCTTTGTGGCTAACACTCCCTACCCTGGGTTATCCTGGGTGGCTAACACTCCCTACCCTGGGTTATCCTGGGTGGCTAACACCCTGCTCTGGGTTATCCTGGGTGGCTAACACTCGCTACCTGGGTTATCCTGGGTGGGTAACACTCACTACCCTGGGTTATCCCGGGTGGCTAACACTCACTACCCTGGATTATCCTGGGTGGCTAACACTCACTACCTGGGTTATCCTGGGTGGTTAACACTCGGTACCCTGGGTTATCCCGGGTGGTTAACACTCACTACTCTGGGTTATCCTGGGTGGCTAACACTCACTACCCTGGGTTATCCTTGCTGGCTAACACTCAGGGTTATAAGCTGGAACAAAATCTTACCTTAAATTAACATAATTTGTGCTGTTGGATAATTCACCGAATCTGCTGCCTGGATAACTTGCCGATGTTAGTAACCTGAAGTTTCAGATTTCGGCGGCCAGTATACAATAAGTTAAGCTTCAATATAGTTATATTAACAAGTGATTATATAGACAGCTGTTTAACAATTATATAAAATTTATAATAAACACATAATTATAATAACTAGACAGGGATGGTAAATAATAAAATATTCCTGAGAGCCTCATAGTACACTAACATTACTCAACACAAACATACGAAGCTAACACACTATACAAATATCAAGAACCAAACAAAAAATGGCTTAATGCCTCTTAAAATTAATAAACAACGAAGTCAACGTAAGAGAAACTTGGGTTTTGTTTGTCAACAGTTATCACAACAAACATGTTTGACATTCACACACAACATATGTTTGATATTCACACACAACATATGTTTGATATTCACACACAACATATGTTTGATATTCACACACTCAACAGGCCAATAAATGCAACATAATATCACTATTCTGCATCATAAACTTGTTAACACTTCGACTGACGTGTATATATGTCAGGTAAGATGTGTAGCTGAGTCTAGAAGATAGTATAAGTTAACAGTAGTCGTGGCAACACTCACCACCTGTTACACTCACAACAGTGACACTCAACACAACAGTGACACTCAGCACAACAATGACACTCAACACAACAGTGACACTCAACACAACAATGACACTCAACACAACAGTGACACTCAACACAACAATGACACTCAACACAACAATGACACTCAACACAACAATGAGAATACCTGGATACCTGGAGAGAGTTCCAGGGGTCAACGCCCCTGCGGCCCGGTCTGTGACCAGGCCTCATGTTGGATCAGAGCCTGATCAACCAGGCTGTTACTGCTGGCCGCACGCAGTCCAACGTACGAACCACAGCCTGGCTGGTCAGGCACCGACTTTAGGTGCCTGTCCAGTGCCTGCTTGAAGATAGCCAGAGGTTTGTTGGTAATCCCCTTGATGTATGCTGGGAGGCAGTTGAATAATCTTGGGCCCCTGACACTTATTGTGTTGTCTCTCAACGTGCTAGTGACACACCTGCTTTTCATTAGGGGGATGTTACATCCCCTGCCGAGTCTTTTGCTTTCGTAGGGAGTGACTCTCGTATGCAAGTTTGGTACTAATCCCTCGAGAATTTTCCACGTGTATATAATAATGTATATCTCCCGCCTGCGTTCTAGGGAGTACAGGTTTAGGAACTTCAAGCGTTCCCAGTAATTGAGGTGGTTTATCGCAGTTATGCGTGCCGTGAAGGTTCTCTGCACATTTTCTAGGTCAGCAATTTCACCCACCTGGAAAGGTGCAGTTAGTGTGCAGAAATATTCCAGCCTAAATAGAACAAGCGACCTGAAAAGTGTCAACATGGGCTTGGCATCCCTGGTTTTGAAGGTTCTCATTATCCATCCTGTCATTTTTCTATCAGATGCGATTGCTACAGTGTTATGGTATGTACTCACCTATTTGTGGTTGCAGGGGTCGATTCATAGCTCCTGGCCCCGCCTCTTCACTGATTGCTACTAGGTCCTCTCTCCCTGCTCCATGAGCTTTATCAAACCTCGTCTTAAAACTATGTATAGTTCCTGCCTCCACTACGTCGCTTTCTAGGCTATTCCACTTCCTGACAACTCTATGACTGAAGAAATACTTCCTAACATCCCTTTGACTCATAGGAGTCTTCAACTTCCAATTGTGACCCCTTGTTTCTGTGTCCCCTCTCTGGAACATCTTGTCTCTGTCCACCTTATCTATTCCTCGCAGTATTTTATATGTCGTTATCATGTCTCCCCTAACCCTCCTGTCCTCTAGTGTCGTCAGGCCGATTTCCCTTAACCTTTCTTCGTAGGACAATCCCCTTAGCTCTGGGACTAGTCTTGTTGCAAACCTCTGCACTTTCTCTAATTTCTTGACGTGCTTTACCAGGTGTGGGTTCCAAACTGCTGCTGCATACCAGTATGGGCCTGACGTATATGGTGTACAGAGTCTTGAATGATTCCTTAGTGAGGTATTGGAATGCTATTCTTAGGTTTGCCAGCCGCCCGTATGCTGCAGCAGTTATCTGATTGATGTGTGCCTCAGGAGATGTGCTCGGTATTATACTCACCCCAAGATCTTTTTCCTTGAGTGAGGTTTGCATTTTTTTTGGCCACCTAGACTATACTCTGTCTGCGGTCTTCTTTGCCCTTCCCCGATCTTCATGACTTTACATTTGGCAGGGTTAAATTCTAGGAGCCAGTTACTGGACCAGGCTTGTAGCCTGTCCAGGTCTCTTTGTAGTCCTGCCTGATCCTCGACTGATTTAATTCTTCTCATTAACTTCACATCATACTTTATACTTTATTGTGACATGGTAGACAAGATATATTTCTTAATGAGATGTACATGCCAAAAGCCCCTAATATGCTGTGCATTGCGGGCATTCTTAAGACTACTTTATTCTAGACTACATGGTAAAAAGTTATGGTTGACAATTTATAAAATAAGTATAATTGCGTATCTAAGTTATAAAGTTTGAATATAAGTTGAACATATCAATTAATTGTAGCAATGCAACTAATTGAGTGAGATAACAATTTAAAACAATTAATTGCATTGCAGTTACAGTTTACGTGGTCATTATAATGTAAATGTTATGGTAATAGTTAGCTTAGTATGTATTATTCATAACAGGTTTTTACATTTAAGTGATTAGTCAGGTTTTTACATTAAGTGATTATTCTACTTTGTTGAGAATGTTTGATATTGAGCATTTAGCTTTGGGTGAGAAGGTGATTTTTTAGCATCGTTTTGAATTGGGATACAGGCAGGGTTTCTTTGGCAATGACAGGTAATGAATTCCAAATTTTCGTGCCTTTTATATGCATTGAGTTTTTACATAGTGTTAGATGGACACGGGGAACATCGAGGAGTGATCTGTGTCTAGTGTTATGGTCATGTGTGACTTCTGAGTCTATCCCTTCTGTTATGTCATTCACATATACCAAAAACAGTACAGGTCCTAGGACTGACCCTTGTGGAACCCCACTCGTCACAGGTGCCCACTCTGACACCTCGTCACGTACCATGACTCGTTGTTGCCTCCCTCTCAGATATTCTCTGATCCATTGCAGTGCATTTCCTGTTACGTGTGCCTGATCCTCTAGCTTTTGCATTAACCTCTTGTGAGGAACTGTGTCGAACGCCTTCTTGCAGTCCAAGAAAATGCAGTCTATCCACCCCTCTCTCTCGTGTCTTACTTCTGTTACCTTGTCATAAAACTCCAGTAGGTTTGTGACACAGGATTTTCCTTCCCTGAAACCATGCTGGTTGTCGTTTATAAGCTTGTGTCTTTCTAGGTGCTCCACCACTCTCCTCCTGATGATCTTCTCCATGACTTTGCATACTATACACGTCAGTGACACAGGTCTATAGTTTAATGCCTCGTGTCTGTCTCCTTTCTTAAAAATTGGGACTACATTTGCCATCTTCCACGCCTCAGGTAGTTGCCCAGTTTCAATGGATGTGTTGAAGATTTTGTTAGTGGCACACACAACATCTCTGCTCCCTCTCTAAGGACCCACGGAGAAATGTTGTCCGGTCCCACCGCTTTTGAGGTATCGAGTTCACATAGCAGCTTCTTCACCTCCTCCTCGGTTGTGTGTATTTCATCCAGCACTTGTTGGTAAACCTCCCTATTCTGAATTCCTGGAGTCCTTCCTGTCTCCTCTGTAAATACTTCTTTAAATCTCATGTTGAGCTCCTCACATACCTCTTGGTCGTTTCTTGTGAACTCCCCACCTTCCTTCCTCAGCCTGATTACCTGGTCCTTGACTGTTGTTTTCCTCCTGATGTGGCTATACAACAGTTAAGGGTCAGACTTGACTTTTGATGCTATATCATTTTCATATTGTCGCTGAGCCTCCCTTCTTTCCTGTGCATATTCGTTTCTGGCTCTTCGGCTAATCTCTTTATTTTCCTGGGTCCTTTGTCTTCTGTACTTTTTCCATTCTCTATTACACTTAGTTTTTGCCTCCCTACACCTCTGGGTGAACCAAGGACTCGTTCTGGTCTTCCCATTACTTCCGTTTCCCTTGGGGACTAACCTCTCCTCTGCCTCTTTGCATTTGGTTGTCACATATTCCATCATTTCTTTTACTGGTTTTCCTGCCAATTCTCTCTCCCACTGAACATCTTGTAGGAAGTTCCTCATGCCTGTGTAGTTCCCCCTTTTGTAGTTTCGTTTCTCCCTTCCTATTCCTGCTCCCCTCTCCACTTGTAGCTCAACTATATAATCAAAACACAGAACCAAATGATCACTAGCTCCAAGGGGCCTTTCATATGTGATATCCTCGATGTCCGAACTACTCAAGGTGAATACTAGGTCCAGTCTTGCTGGATCATCCCCACCTCTCACTCTGGTAGTGTCTCTAACATGTTGATGCATGAGGTTTTCCAGTACCACATCCATCATCTTGGCTCTCCATGATTCAGGACCCCCGTGGGGCTCCAGGTTTTCCCAATCAATCTCCTTGTGATTGAAATCACCCATAACTAGTAACTTTGTTCTCCCCAAGTGGGCTCTTCTGGCTACCTCGGCTAGTGTGTCTACCATTACTCTCCTGCAGTTCTGTGGCGGGTTGTGTGTGTGTATGAGTGTATGTATGTGTGTGCATGTATGTGTGCGTGTGTGTGTGTGTGTGTGTGTGTACTCACCTATTTGTGGTTGCAGGGGTCGATTCATAGCTCCTGGCCCCGCCTCTTCACTGATTGTTCTCACCTAGTTGTGGTTGCAGGGGTCGAGTCATAGCTTCTGGCCCCGCCTTTTCACTGGCCGCTACTGGGTCACTCTCCCTGCGCCATGAGCTTTATCATACCTCTTCTTAAAGCTATGTATGGAGCCTGCCTCCACTACATCACTTCCTAAACTATTCCACTTCCCGACCACTCTGTGACTGAAGAAATACTTCCTAACATCTCTGTGATTCATCTGAGTCTTCAACTTCCAACTGTGTCCCCTTGTTGCTGTGTCCCATCTCTGGAACATTCTGTCTCTGTCCACTTTGTCAATTCCTCTCAGTGAGCATAAACCGGATTCGTCCGAGAAATAAGTGAACAAAGGACCGGATTCAAACGGATTCGTTGGAAACTGTTAAAAACAACTAAATACTTCGAGAAATTATAGACTAGCTAGCTAGGAGAGTGGTCAAGTGTTGTAAGATGACCACCACCATGAAGATCTGTGTAGTCTGTAGAAAGGGTAAGGGACGAAAACAGGCCTGGATTGCTTGCAATCTCTGTGGTCAATAGTCCCATGGTATATGCAGGGATTTTCAACCAGTGACCCCCTTTGACATAAACTCAGAGAGATGTTTTTGGGTCTGCCCAAACGAGATACACCTGTATGAGGGAATTGCATCTATATTAAAAGACAAAAACACCAATAAAAGATCCTTCTTAAAAGACATGTCAACATGGTATGACAGCTGGGAAAATAAGATGGGTGGTTTGGAAGGGGCTGTCTTGAACGACAGCGCTCCTGAGGGTGCTAGTGTTGTCCTGGAGGATAGTTCTCCTGAGGGTGCTAGTGTTGTACTGGAGGACAGTGCTCCTGAGGGAGCTAGTGTTGTCCTAGAAAACAGTGCTCCTGAAGGTGCTAGTGTTGTCCTGGAGGATAGTTCTCCTGAGGGTGCTAGTGTTGTCCTGGAGGACAGTGCTCCTGAGGGTGCTAGTGTTGTCCTGGTGGACAGTGCTCCTGAAGGTGCTAGTGTTGGAGATGAAACAAAAGGGGATGTTAGCACTAGTGCTGAAGATAGAAATGAGACAGGAAAACACGCACCAATAGGGAATACATTAGGGAACACAGTCACAAAAAACAAAGCAAACACAAACCAGGCCTATGCAAATATTATGCATTTGGTATCTGCAGGCATGGAATTTCTGGGAAAACAGATGGGACATGCAACTTTGACCACCCCAGAAAATGCCGTGCCCATATGACAACAGGAAAATGCAACCTTCCTTTCTGTAAGCTTTTCCACCCTGAAATGTGTCACTCATCAGTTCAGGAAAGACAGTGCTATAACCTATATTGCCAGGCACACCACCTAAAGGGTACAAGACGACACAGAACATCCAGACAATGGGAAAACCTGGGTAGCCAAAGCCACTCCAGAGAGAGAGAGGTTTTTTTAGCGCAAGGAAGGAAAAAAAGCTGGCAGGAAATGACAGAAATCGTACACCAACTGCAATCATTTCTGGAGTGGAACCACAGTCAATGGCCTCCACTCCAGAACAACAGATATTAGTGCCAGGAAAAAAAGACCCCCCCCCATACCACCAATACCACCAATCCAACGTCATTCATCTTTGCAAATATACTGGGTCTAAAGCCAGCAACAAACAACAAGATACCTTACATCCGTGGACTGCTTACATAGTCAAATGCAATGTTTGCGGCTTTCACAGAGACCCACATATAGGATCACTTGGACAATAAAATATGGATCCCTGGCTACAACCTATACAGATGTGACAGAGTGAACAGGCAAAAGGAGGGGGGGTTGGCCTGTATATCACAGTCACTTATATGCTCAGAACTACTAAATGCCTCAAATGATGTAGTTGAAGTTTTAGCAGTAAAGATCGAGAATCAAAACCTGGTCATCGTGGCTGTATACAAGCCTCCGGATGCAACGTCCCAACAATTCCAGGAACAGCTTCTGAAAATTGACCAATGTCTGGAAAACCTTCCAGCCCCTGCCCCCAACATCTTGCTCCTGGGGGACTTCAACCTAAGGCACCTAAAATTGAGGAATATTGCAAAAAATGTGGTAGCAGAGATAACACCAGGAGGCAGCTCAGATGAAAACTCGCACACACACGAGCTTTTAAATCTCTGCACCAAATTCACCTTAAACCAGCAAATAATAGAGCCTACAAGATTGGAGAATACACTGGACCTCATTCTTCACCGTAACAATGATGATCTGATACAAAATGTCATCATACAAGAACGATATCTCAGATTACAACTAATAGAGTCCAGACATGCATGAGGGGGACCTCCAATCGCAAAATGATATCATGCGAAGGAGCCTTCTCCAATTCAACTTCAATAACAAAACATAAGGTGGGACCAAGAAACCAAATCCTAAATGATATAACTGGGAAGATATGCTCAAGGCAAATTCCCTTAAGGAAAAGGAGGAAAGATGCAAACTAGAAAGAGAGAGCGCTCCTATACAGGCGAAGGCACAGAATAACGGAGCGGCTACAGGAGGCCAATATCTCTGAAATACGTAGGGAGACACTAGTCAGAGAAATAGCAAACATCAATTAAAACTAAAGGAATCTTATAGGAATCAAGAGACACGGGAAGAACTAAGAGCCATAAATGAAATTGAGAGAAACCCTAAGTATTTCTTTTCCTATGCAAAATCAAAGTCGAGAACAACAACCAGTATTGGGCCCCTACTTAAACCGGATGGGTCCTACACAGATGACAGCAAGGAAATGAGTGAGTTACTTAAATCCCAGTATGACTCAGTCTTTAGCGAGCCACTAACCAGACTGAAATCGAAAACCTAAATGATTTTTTCATGAGAGTGCCACAGAACTTGACAGACGCATGCCTTTCTGACATCATCACTACGCCAAATGACTTTGAAAAGGCAATAAATGACATGCCCATGCACTCCGCTCCAGGCCCAGACTCATGGAACTCCGTGTTCATCAAGAACTGCAAGAAGCCCCTATCACATGCTTTTAACATCCTATGGAGAGGGAGCATGGACACTGGGATCGTCCCGCAGCTACTAAAAACAACAGACATAGCCCCGCTCCACAAAGGGGCAGTAAAGCAATAGCAAAGAACTACAGACCAATTGCGCTAACGTCCCATATCATAAAAATCTTTGAAAGAATTCTAAGAAGCAAGATCGCCACCCATCTTGATACCCATCAATTGCACAACCCAGGACAGCATGGGTTTAGAGCAGGCCGCTCCTGTCTGTCCCAACTACTGGACCACTACGACAAGGTCCTGGATGCTCTAGAAGATAAACAGAATGCAGATGTTATATACACAGATTTTGCAAAAGCCTTTGACAAGTGTGACCATGGTGTAATAGCACACAAAATGCGTGATAAAGGAATAACAGGAAAAGTTGGTAGATGGATTTATAATTTCCTAACACATAGAACACAAAGAGTAGTAGTCAACAGAGTAAAGTCTGAGGCAGCTACTGTGAAAAGCTCTGTTCCACAAGGCACAGTACTTGCTCCCATCCTATTCCTCATCCTCATATCAGACATTGACAGGGATAAGCCACAGTGCTGTGTCTTCCTTTGCAGATGACACCCGAATCTGTATGACAGTGTCCACCGTTGAAGACACTGCAAGACTCCAAGCAGACATAAACCAAATCTTTAAATGGGCTGCAGAAAACAATATGAAGTTCAATGATGAGAAATTTCAATTACTCAGATACGGAAAACGTGAAGAAATTAAAATCTCATCGGAGTACAAAACTAATTCCAACCACACAATAGAGCGAAAAACTAATGTCAAAGACCTGGGAGTGATCATGTCAGAGGATCTCACCTTCAAGGACCATAACACCGTAGCAATCGCATCTGCTAGAAAAATGACAGGATGGATAATTAGAACCTTCAAAACCAGGGATGCCAAGCCCATGTTGACACTTTTCAGGTCGCTTGTTCTATCTAGGCTGGAATATTGCTGCACACTAACTGCACCTTTCAAGGCAGGTGAAATTGCTGACCTAGAAAATATGCAGAGAACCTTCACGGCATGCATAACTGCGATAAACCACCTCAATTACTGGGAACGCTTGAAGTTTCTAAACCTGTACTACCTAGAATGCAGGCGGGAGAGATACATTATTATATACACTTGGAAAATTCTCGAGGAATTAGTACCAAACTTGCACACGAGAGTCACTCCCTACGAAAGCAAAAGACTCGGCAGACGATGTAACATCCCCCCAATGAAAAGCAGGGGTGCCACTAGCACGTTGAGAGACAACACAATAAGTGTCAGGGGCCCAAGACTGTTCAACTGCCTCCCAGCATACATCAGGGGGATCACCAACAAACCCCTGGCTCTCTTCAAGCAGGCACTGGACAGGCACCTAAAGCCTGTACCTGACCAGCCAGGCTGTGGTTCGTACGTTGGACTGTGTGCGGCCAGCAGTAACAGCCTGGTTGATCAGGCTCTGATCCAACATGAGGCCTGGTCACAGACCGGGCCGCAGGGGCGTTGACCCCTGGAACTATCTCCAGGTATAACATCGTTACGAAGTGGGAGGAGCTAAATGAGAGGGAGAGGCCAGCAGCAGGGTTGCCAGATTGGCCATTTCATGGCCAAATTTGTGAAAACTTGCCATTGGTTGAACTCTGTGCCATGGGAAAATCAGTTTGGCCATTTATGCAAATGTGGCCACTAATTTGGCCATTTTTACAAATATTTCAATTCATATGCATTATTTACTTAGTTTAATATTGTCATCACATTGTAAGGCTAGCTGCTGGAGGTCAGTATATGTGAGGAATTATAAGACTACCTGTATGGGCTTCACCAACACTTACATACAAATAATCTCAAAGGGAGGTGACCGCCATATTTACCGCAGTTACCCCCGTGGAAGCGTGTGAGAAAACTTAATCCACTCCTGGTCACCTCAAGGGCTTTCTTCGATATACCACACGCTCTAGGCACACATCTATCCTTGACCAGTATTATAAATTAGAGTAGATAACACCAATAGGTACTCACACCAACACGATAAGACCATCACTTACCCTAGTTCATTGATGGTCACTGGAGATCGTTGAAACACCCACACAACCTGAGCTATTATAACATACCTAACTGGCCAGTATCAGTTTGTCATAAATAGAAAGGTTACTTAGCTATGGGGGAGGGAGTCGCATCTTTGTCTGTTTGTTCTCCCTCGGTTCGATGTCCTGCTAAGCCGATGTAGCTATTCTTCCAACAGGACGATGGTATCAATTGGTTTGTCCAGATTAAGGAGTATTGACCCCTTAACACCTCTACAATCCTCGGACAGGAGTTGTGAAGTTAACATGTGGTCGTCAGGAGAATGAATATCACTGCACTCATTCTCTCTCGTGATATTAACATCACCAATTTCTCTTCAGTTCACAAGGCGACGTAATGTCCTATTAAATTACACTCGTTAGTAGTTGATTCATTAAAGTTCGAAGTCGATGAGTTGAGATGGAAATGATGACTTTGTTCATTTCCATCATGGCGGCGTCGCGTGGCGTTCCCAATCCGGCGCCTTCAACTTCTTTCCCATCTACATTATATTACAATGGTTTCCGACTTAATGTCCCAAATTATTCCCGAGATCAATTCGTCACTTCATGTTACGAAGCGATACCTAGTACGTATCAAGGTTTCGACCAAATCGAGTCGATTATTAGCCACCACTTATGGCATTGAATCCACGGCCAGGCCTACTAGACAAAGACTTGTTATTTAATATATTACCACCCTATTATAGCGGTTTCTGGACTTGATGTCCCTCATTATACACTTGAGAACGATTACAACACTTCCTATTGTGAAGTGCGGCAACTAATCACGTTTTGGCCGTCGACAACGCCAAATTCCTGGCTCCATTTCTAGCCAGATAACCAAGCCATTATGGGTATACCCACGAGACTGCCCACGCCTACCGCCTCGGCCTCTGCACACTTGACAAGCCCTCTCACGCATGCGCTAAGACGTTTCTGTTGGTTCTTTCTTCTACATTCAATTAAATCTTAAACCATCAGCAACACATTAAGGATATCTATTCATATTGGAAAGTTTATCCAGTATAACTTTCAGGAAAATACCCATATTTTCCACAGGATACAAGGTATACCTGGAGTCTACCTGGAGAGAATTCCAGGGGTCAACGCCCCCGCGGCCCGGTCTGTGACCAGGCCTCCTGTTGGACCAGAGCCTGATCAACCAGGCTGTTACTGCTGGCCGCACGCAGTCCAACGTACGAACCACAGCCCGGCTGATCAGGTACCGACTTGAGGTGCCTGTCCAGTGCCTGCTTGAAGACAGCCAGGGGCTTGTTGGTAATCCCCCTGATGTATGCTGGGAGGCAGTTGAACAATCTTGGGCCCCTGACACTTATTGTGTTGTCCCTCAACGTGCTAGTGGCACCCCTGCTCTTCATTGGGGGGATGTTACATCGCCTGCCGAGTCTTTTGCTTTCGTACGGAGTGATTTTTGTGTGCAAGTTTGGTACTAATCCCTCGAGATTACACAAAACACATAATAATAATAATAATAATAATAATAATAATAATAATAATAATAATATTTTTATTTACACATGATACATAGTTGTACAAGGAATTATGGTAGAGGGATGTACATGCCAAAAGCCCCTTGTATGCAGAGCATTATGGGCAAACTTAAGATTAATTAGGCTATAACAGATTATGTGGAAAATATTGGTATTTTCCGAAAGTTATATTCGATAAACTTTCCAATATGAATAGATATCATTAATGTGCTGCTAGTAGTTTAACATTTATCTGAGTATGAAGATAGAACCATCAGATAGGTTCGGGCAGAGGGGATTCGAGGGAGCGGGATTACCTAGGCTTCGGTACCTACTGGGATGGCAGCAGGAATTTGGCATTTGCGCCAACCAGACAGTGTTTAACAGCCATATATGGGTGATAAATGAGTAAATTGTGACATGATAAGTGACGCCGGCCTAGGCCTAAACCGGGCTCCGGTGACTTGACTATCTGACTGGATACGGTCACAACCTTGATTCTGGGTGACTTTCGTAAAGGAAGTGATGTGAAA
>WNWK01049013.1:0-13346 GCA_009830355.1 Cherax destructor | reverse complement strand
AACCTAACCCACTACCCCCCCAAAACCTTCACTGCTTTCTTTAACCTACCCCCTATTCCATACATAACATCTGCCACATTCCCCCCTATCCACCTTATCATCCCCCTTTTTTCCCCAAATCCAAAAATTTCCAAAAAAACCTTTTCCCCCCTTATCCAAATCTTTTCCCCCTTTTGTTTCACAAAAAACACTTTTTACACACCCCCCCCCTTTAAAAAAGCCCTTGTTCATCTGCTATCCTCCTTTTGTCTTACTTTTAATTTTTTCAAAAAAACTCTCCCAATTACCAGGACACTAAAGGACTTTTCCCCCTATTTTTTGCCTCTTTTGTCCCCTTTTTTTATCAAAGGAACTAACACGGTCACAGCCAATCCCGGTACCTTACCCTTTTTACATTTTTAAATAATAGCACCAACCACTCCAAAACTATACCCCCCCTTTTGGTTTTTTAAATTTTTTTTTTTTCCCCCATCCCCAGCTGTTTCCCCCCCTTTCCCTTTCCCCCCTGCCGGGGGAACCCCCCACCCCCACAACTGGCTTTCCATACTCCTACAAGATTTATTCCTCCTTGCCCCCCACCCCGAAATCCCCCAGCCCTGTCTTAAAAAAACATTTAACAACTCCCCCAAAAATTTTCCTTTTTCCCCAAAAACCCCAATTCCATTTAATAACTCTGCTCTCCTATTTTTAACTGTAAATCCATTTGTTCCCGGGGCCCCCAACTTAAACCACTCCAAAATTTTTTTTTATTTTCAACAAAATTTGTTGATAACATCCCCCACTCCCCCTTTGCTTTTTTTTCATTGCTTCACCATTTTTTAAAACCCCTCTTTTTCTCTCCCCTATACTTTCCCCCCCTTGAAACCCCCTCTAACTTTTTCCTTTCTACCCCTTTTCCCCAAAACATTCCACCACGCTCTTTTTTCCCCCCCACCCCTTTTCCCTTAAACCCAAAAAAACCTTTTTTTAACACTCTAACACTACATTTTTTTAAAAAAACCCCCAAACCCTCTTCGACCCCCTTTTTTCACTCACCCATTTTTAAAAAAAAATAGCCCAAATTTACCTAATCGGCAGAATATATATATATATATATATATATATATATATATATAAAAATATTAAAATTTTATATATTATGTATTTTATTTTTTATTTATATATATTTTTATAAAAAATATTTATAAAAAAAATAAAAATAAAATATATATATATTAAAATATATATATATATATATATATATATATATATATATATATATTTTATATATATATATATATATATATATATATATAATATGATTGGGGCCCCCTCGGGTTAAATTGGGGCCCCAAAACCCCCAAAGGGGGGTAAAAAAGGGTTAAAAGGGAAAAATATTTAGATTTGTTTCTAAAACTATATATATATATATATATATATATATATATATATATATATATTTTAAAAATAAAAATATATATATATATATATATATAAAATTTTAAAAATATATAAATAAAATTATAAAAGTATTTATATTTTATATAAAATATATATATATATATAAAAATAAAAATATATATATATATATATAAAATTTTATATATATATATTATAAAATAAAAATATATAAAAATGTGTGGGGTTTACCTATAGATAGGGTTTGGGGGGGACGAGTCAAAAGCTCTACCCCTTTTTTGGGGGTTTACCCCCCTCAATGGCTTTATCATACCTGGGTATGTGTGTGAGTGTGTAAAAAAAAACAATCACAAACAAGCCCCCCAACAGTTGAAGACATCGGGGGTTTAAAAAAATTTTGGGGGGTCAAATATTTTCACATTTCCCAGTGTGTCATCAGGAGCAATGCCCCCAAAAGGCAGCAAAAAGGACAAAGGGGGGAATTTTTTTTTCAGTGTATGGTAGCGGGGGGGCCCCCCCAGGATCTCTGAGGGGGGCCCAAAGTGTGAGTGACCCCCGCCAGTATGCGAGGGGGGAGGCCGAAGTGTAGTGGCCCCCGCCGGGATCTAAAAAACGAGGGGGGCCGGGGGTGTAGTGGCACCCGCCAATATCTCTGGGGAAAGGGGGCCCCGGGAAGTGTGGGGGCCCCTGCCTTTTTCCCCTGGGCGGGGGGGCCCCCGGAAAGGGGGAGGGGCCCCCGTGGATTTTTTGGAGCGGGGGGGGCCCCCGAAGTGTGAGTGGCACCCCCCGGATCTCTAGGGGGGGCCAAAGTTTTGAGTGGCACCTGCCATACCTCTGGGGGGAGGCTGAATAACTACTCTCTCCGGAGTGGTGTGGCTCCCGGGTTTTTTTTTGGTTCGGGTTTTTCTTTGTCGCCTCCCCCCCTTTTTTAGGTAAAAATTGCCTGTAAAAAAAGGGGATAGAAAATTTTTTCCAAAATTGATGAATGGCACTTTTGGGGGGAGGTTGCATTTCCTGTTTTCATATGGGCACGGCATTTTCGGGGGTGATCATAATTGCACCCCCATCGTTTCCCAGTTTTCATGCCTGCAGATACCAAGTGCTTTTTAAAGGGGGCCCCTGGTTTCTTTTCCCCCTTTTGGTTTTTGTGACCGTTTCCCCTTATTGGTGGGTGTTTTCCCCTCCCCTTTTTTCCCCGACAGGGGGCAAAAAAATGGGCCTTCATCAGTTTTTTGTAATTTATCTTCATTTTTTCCCGGGGGAATCCCTTTTACTATCTCCCAAAAACATTGCTAGTTTTAACATTTTTTTTTGGGGGGCCCTTCTCCCCTTTTTTCCCCCATCATTTTTTTTCACAAAAACCCCTGCCCCCTTTTTTCATGTCCCATTATTTAATTTCATTCTTAATTCTTCTTTTTTTCCCCTTTTTGTACCAGGGGGGGTAGCACCACCCCCAAAATTTCAACTTTTTTTATAGAATTTTAGTTTTTTATAAAAGTCCGTTTTGGGGAAGTCATCTTTTAAAAATGATTTTTTTTTATTCCACGGTTCGATTTTTTTTTGGGGGTTTTTCCCCCAAAAACCTCTCCTTGTTTAACCCCCGTTAGTAGACAAAAACCCCCACGGGCGTGGCATTTTTTCCAAAAAGTTGCATGTAATCTATCCAGGGGTTTTTTTTTTTTGCTAAAGGGGGTTTCCCCGATTGATTTTGTTGGTTGTTTTAATGTATATTCTACTAATACTTCTCTGTAGTGGTGATCCATCTATTTGTTGTATCTATTTTTTTTTCATATGTAAGTGTTTGGGAATTTTCCCCTTTAAGTTAGTTATTGTTTGGGTGTTTGATGGGTCCCAAAAAAAACGTCCGCTTTTGAATCGGTCAGGGGTACCAGTTTTGAATCCCAATGGTTTCCTTATTTTTGGATCTGAGAGATCCAGTGTCATTTTTTAAAGAATCCTGTAAAAGGGGGGATTTGGGGAAAAGGGGGGAGACCACTGGGGAAAAAATTAAAAAAGGTTAAAAAAACAATGATCAAAAAAAATTTCCCTTTGTGTTGGAGAAAAAACTGGTGCTTCTGGCGGTCCCTCTGTGACGGGCGGCCGTACCTCTGGACCCTGGGGTTTCCTCTTGGGGGCCCCGGTTTTCCCCCCGGCACCCTGTTTACTTCTGGCACCCCCAAAACCTCACCCCGGTTTAACACCTGGGTTTTTTTTCACTTATGGTTCACTCTTCCCCCCAAAATTTTTCTGTTTTTTTTGATGACTGGAAGTTATACGGACTTATTTTGTTGAAATCGTTCACTGACAACTCCCCAACTCGACACTGTTTATCGTATTTTTTAAAAAGGACAAATTACGTATTTCCTCAAGATTGTTCACCTATTCGTATTTCTTTAAAAATTTTTTTTTTCAAAAAGTAATCACTAGATTTTGGCCCGGGGGAATAACAGTTTAAATTTAATACACGGATTTTTTGGGGGGGACCCGGCCCTGGAACTGATTTCAAACCCCGAAACTCGTTTTGGCCTCACTTCCGCCTTAAAAAGGGGACTTTTTTAAATTTTTCCCAAAACGGAGAAAAAATTTGTAAGCGCCTTTTTTCTCCTTTTTGCGGTTTTTGTGTATTGAACTTGAATGTTCTACCCCCTCTATGAATATGTATTGAAAAAGGGGAAAATTTTTTCCCTTTCCTCACTTTTCATATTGGACTTTATCTAAAAGGTTGGGGGCAAAATTTAACCCAAAATTTTTGGGGATTGTGTCTTCTTCTTTTTTATAAAAAATAATATTGATTTCATTAATTTCTTTTTTTAAATATGTAAATGGGAAAATTTTTTAGTGTTGATGTAATTTCGTTGTTTACAAAAAAACCAGCTTTTTTTTTTTTTGATTTATTTGAAAACCATCCATAATATTTTCATGTCTTAAAAAAAAAAACAAATTATGGATTTTATTCAGTTGTTTTTTGGATAGTAAAGTTTTGGGGTTTTTTTTGGGAAATTTGACTCACAGAAATTTGATATCGCTCTGGGTAATCCCTTGTCAAAAAAAATCCCCTAAAATGCCAAATGGTTTAAGTACGGATAATAAGCTCTGTCTGTGGCCTTGTAATGGGGGCCCATGACTTTCTACCGGATTAAAATAACTGATCCCTTCCATTGGTTTACTAATGGAAGTGAGGTAAAAAAATATAATTCCATTTCTGCATATACATATTCATAGATCTAGTAGAACATTCAAGTTCAATGTTCATCATAAGCCTACTAACATATGTTCATAAATACATTACTATTCGAATCACCAGACACATTTAACAGAGAGTATTTACTTCTATGTTTAGCAGAGCCATTACGATTTGTACCCCTTAATTCTATAATGTAGAAAATGAAAATTCTATGAAATTGTTTCTTACATACAAAATCATCGAAACTTTTTTGATAAAGCTTTTCATAAAGCTAAAAATCAATCTACAAGACAGAGTCTAATATGAGTAAAACTTGTGGATTTGTTGGTTGTACGCGGTAATAAAAGTCTCTCTCACTTCCCACAGGTCTTGAATACTTTAATGTTTAAGTTTTCTTTAAATATGACAGTAACGTGAAAAAAACAAATATTTAAAAATTCCCCCAGGGAATCTTTGGGTTGTGGTTAATCAGTCCCTTATAAAAGTTGTGATACATTTCATTTAGGGCAAACTTCGAAATCTCTTGAGGCCAGAGTTCAACAATACAAATATACGCTACCTATTGGACAAGAATCCAGTCCT
This sequence comes from Cherax destructor, assembly GCA_009830355.1. Classification (NCBI taxonomy): domain Eukaryota; kingdom Metazoa; phylum Arthropoda; class Malacostraca; order Decapoda; family Parastacidae; genus Cherax; species Cherax destructor. The sequence goes on along the minus strand of WNWK01049013.1, from coordinate 8,182 downwards.
TTATTTATTCATAAAGGGACATTGACCTTCGTGTAGATTGGACTAATGCCAAAGAATTACTCCTCTTTAATTTTACGGTTAAATTAAGTATTGTGGAATCATCTCTTATTAAGCATGATGCAAAACATTTTAAATTTGTGTTCTGGCATTTATAAGCTTGACAATTTTATAGTCGAGAATATTCATAATCATAAAGGTCAAAATATTTTTCACAAAAATACAGTGTTCTTTGTGATGCGATCAATTTAACTTGATGTTGGACAATTGTATGCGGGAGTTAGGTTGATGTGTAACAGGTTTTGTGAAACGTCACGTTCTCTGGGGTGTCACCTTAGTGTTCAACATCCATAATGAACTTCTCTTGCCTCTTCTTCCTATGAATGTATCTGTATAAGCCCATGAAAACACTCAGGTTTTATTTTCTATTTTCAATGTGGACTGTTTATATATGTGCAATCAAGTGTTTTATTGCGATTGTTTCCATAAATGAAGACTAAAATCGCGAACAAGCAATACGAGATGCAAAATATCCATGGGGGAGTTGATTGATAACTCTAGGTCTTTCGTGTTGCAATGAACACATCATCAGGAACTTGCAATGTTGCAGAAAGAGAAGGTCCAAGCAAATATGATCACAGGAAGCGACTTTGATGGAGTTCGGCAGGAGTCAGGAAGTGCCACCAGGCATACCAATACGCACAGCCAGAAAGACTGAATATTATAGGATTATAAGACAGCCCACTAGCACTGATATTGTAGTATACCTGGATTATACCTGGAGAGAGTTTCGGGGGTTAACGCCCCAGCGGCCCGGTCTCTGACCGAGCCTCATGGTGGATCCGCGCCTGATCAATCATTTAAAGGGAGACATGTGCAATTTATCCCAAGGAAGACAGCCATTGTTTGTCAGTCCCAAAAGATACCGAGGCTAACACTGGTCTAACCATCAGAAAACAAGCTGGGAAAACAAACCTAATTCCTCGGTGTGGAACTACACTTAAGACAGTTCAACACACTCATATAAGACTCTGATGTTTTACTGTGTACAATTGTGAATTGTGTGTACTCACCTAATTTTGGTGGCAGGGTTCGAGACTAAGCTCCTGTCTCCGCCTCTTCACTGATCGCTACTGGGCCCTCTCTCTCCCTGCTCCATGAGCTTTATCATACATCGTCTTAAAGCTATGTATGGTTCCTGCCTCCACAACATCACTTGCTAGACTATTCCACTTCCTAACAACTCTGTGGCTGAAGAAATACTTCCTAACATCCCTTTGACTCATCTGAGTCTTCAACACAATTGTGACCCTTGTTTCTGTGTCCCTCTCTGGAAAATCCTGTCTCTATCCACCTTTTCTATTCCACGTAGTATTTTATATGTCGTTATCATGTCTTCCCTAACCCTCCTGTCCTCCAGTGTTGTCAGGCCGATTTCCCTTAACCTTTCTTCGTAGGACATTCCCTTAGCTCTGGAACTAACCTTGTCGCAAACCTTTGCACTTTCTCTAATTTCTTGACGTGCTTGACCAGGTGTGGGTTCCAAACTGGTCCTGCATACTCTAGTATGGGCCTGACATACACGGTGAACAGTGTCTTGAACGATTGCTTACTAAGGTATCGGAACGCTATTCTCAGATTTGCCAGTCGCCCATATGCTGCAGCAGTTATCTGGTTGATGTGTGCTTCCGGAGACGTGCTCGGTGTTATATTCACCCCAAGATCTTTCTCCTTGAGCGAGGTTTGCAGTCTTTGGCCACCTAGCCTATAGTCTGTCTCCGGTCTTCTTTGCCCTTCCCCGATCTTCATGACTTTGCATTTGGTGGGGTTAAATTCGAGAAGCCAGTTGCTGGACCAGGTGTCCAGCATGTCCAGGTCTCTTTGAAGTCCTGCCTGATCCTCATCTGATTTAATTCTTCTCATCATTTGCGAACAGGGACACTTCTAAGTCTATCCCTTCCATCATGTCATTCACATATACCAAGAATAGCACTGGTCCTAGAACTGACCCCTGTGGGACCCCGCTCTTCACAGGCGCCCACTGTGATACTTCATCACGTACCATGACCCGTTGTTGCCTCCCTGTCAGGTATTCTCTGATCCATTGCAGTGCCCTTCTCTTCTGAGGAACTGTGTTGACGACCTTCTTGCAGTCCAAGAAAATGCAATCAACCCACCCCTCTCTCTCTCGTGTCTTCCTTCTGTTACTTTGTCATAGAACTCCAGAAGGTTTGTGACAGAGGATTTGCCTTCCATGAATCCGTGCTGGTTGTTGTTTATAATCTTGTTCCTTTCCAGGTGCTCCACCATTCTCCTCCTGATAATCTTCTCCATGACTTTGCACACTATACACGTCAGTGACACTGGTCTATAGTTTAGTCCCTCGGTTCTGTCTCCTTTCTTAAAAATGGGAACTACATTTGCCATCTTTCATACCTCAGGTAGCTGCCCAGTTTCAAGGGATGTGTTGACGACTGTTGTTAGTGGCACACACAGCATCTCTGCTCCCTCTCTAAGGACCCACGGGGAGATGTCCGGTCCCATCGTCTTTGAGGTATCAAGCTCACTTAGCAGCTTCTTCACCTCCTCCTCAGTTGTGTGTATGTCATCCAACACTTGTTGGTATATTCCTTGTTGGTGTCCTGCTCTATTTTGTCTTCCCAGAGTCCTTCATGCCTCCACTATAAATACCTCCTTAAATCTCGTGTTGAGCTCCTCACATACCTCTTGATCATTTCTTGTAAGTTCCCCACCTTCTTTCCTAAGTCTTATCACCTGGTCTTTGACTGTTGTCTTTCTCCTAATGTGGCTATATATCAGTTTCGGGTCAGACTTGACTTTCGATGCTATGTCGTTTTCGTACTGTCACTGGACCTCCCTCATCTGTGCATACTTGTTTCTGGCTCTTCGACTAATCTCAATATTTTCTTGGGTCCTTTGCCTGCTGTACTTTTTCCATTCTCTAGTGCACTTAGTCTTTGCCTCCCTACACCTTTGGGTAAACCAAGGGCTCGTTCTGGTCTTCCCATTATTTCTGTTGCCCTTGGGAACAAACCTTTCCTCTGCCTCCTTGCATTTTGTTGTTACATATTACATCATTTCGTTTACTGACTTTCCTACTATTTCTCTGTCCCACTGAACCTCCTGCAGGAAGTTCGTCATACCGGTGAAGTCCCCCCTTTTATAGTTTGGCTTTTCCAATTCAACTCATGTTACCCTCTCGACTTGTAACTCTACTATGTACTCAAAGATCAGAACCACATGGACACTGGCTCCCTTGGGCCTCTCATATGTGAGGTCCTCAATGTCTGAACTGCTCAGGGTGAGCATGAGGTCCAGTCTCGCTGGTTCATCATCCTCTCTCTCTCTCTCTCTCTGGTAGTGTCCTTGATATGTTGATGTGTGTGTACTCACCTAGTTGTTGTTACAGGGGTCGAGTCATAGCTCCTGGCCCCGCCTCTTCACTGGCCGCTACTGTTTCACTCTCCCTGCGCCATGAGCTTTATCATACTTCTTCTTAAAGCTATGTATGGATCCTGCCTCCACTACATCGCTTCCCAAACTATTCCACTTCCCGACCACTCTATGACTGAAGAAATACTTCCCAACATCCCTGTGATTCATCTGAGTCTTCAACTTCCAACTGTGACCCCTTGTTGCTGTGTCCCATCTCTGGAACATCCTGTCTCTGTCCACCTTGTCAGTATCTTATATGTTGTTATCATGTCCTCCCTATCTCTCCTGTCCTCCAGTGTCGTCAGGTCGATTTCCCTTAACTTCTCCTCGTAGGACATACCCCTTAGCTCCGGGACTAGTCTTGTTGCAAACCTTTGCACTTTCTCTAGCTTCTTCACGTGCTTGGCTAGGTGTGGGTTCCAAACTGGTGCTGCATACTCCAGTATGGGCCTAACATACACAGTGTACAAGGTCCTGAACGATTCTTTATTAAGATGTCGGAATGTTGTTCTTAGGTTTGCTAGGCGCCCATATGCTGCAGCAGTTATTTGGTTGATGTGCGCCTCAGGAGATGTGCCTGGTGTTATACTCACCCCAAGATCTTTTTCCTTGATTGAGGTTTGTAGTCTCTGGCCTTCTTGACTGTACTCCGTCTGCGGTCTTCTTTGACCTTCCCCAATCTTCATGACTATGCACTTGGTGGGGTTGAACTCCAGAAGCCAATTGCTGGACCAGGCTTGCAGCCTGTCCAGATCCCTTTGTAGTTCTGCCTGGTCCTCGTCCGATTGAATTCTTCTCATCAACTTCACATCATCTGCAAACAGGGACACTTCAGAGTCTATTCCTTCCGTCATGTCGTTCACAAATACCAGAAACAGGACCGGTCCTAGGACTGACCCCAGTGGAACCCCACTCGTCACCGGCACCCACGCTGACACCTCGCCACGTACCATGACTCGCTGATGTCTTCCTGACAGGTATTCCCTGATCCATTGTAGTGTCTTCCCTGTTACCCCTGCCTGGTCCTCCAGCTTCTACACTAATCTCTTTTGTGGAACTGTGTCAAAACGCCTTCTTACAATCCAAGAATATGCAATCTACCTACCCCTCTCTCTCTTGTCTTACTGCTGTCACCCTGTCGTAGAACTCCAGTAGGTTTGTGACACAGGATTTCCCGTCCCTGAAACCGTGTTGGCCGTCGATGATAAGCTCATTCCTTTCTAGGTGCTCCTGACTACTCCATGACCTTGCATACTATGCATGTCAGTGACACTGGTCTGTAGTTTAGTGCTACATTCCTGTCTCCTTTTTTTAAAATTGGAACTGCATTTACTGTCTTCCATACCTCAGGTAGTTGCCCTGTTTCCATAGATGTGTTGAAGATTGTTGTTAGGGGTAAACATAGCTCCCTCTCTCAGAACCCATGGAGAGATGTTATCTGGCCCCATTGCCTTTGAGGTATCTAACTCGCTTAGTACCATCTTCACTTCCTCCTCAGTTGTGAGTATTGTGTCCAGTATCTTATGGTGTACCCTACCTCTCCGCCTTTCTGGAGGCCCTTCTATCTCCTCAGTGAACACCTCTTTGAATCTCATGTTGAGCGCCTCACACACTTCGCGGTCATTTCTTGTGACCTTCCCTCCTTCCTTCCTCAGCCTGATCACCTGGTCCTTGACTGTTGTTCTCCTCCTGATGTGGCTGTACAGCAGCTTTGGGTCAGATTAATCTTTCGCTGCTATGTCATTCTCGTACTGTCTTTTTGCCTCCCTTCTGATCTGTGCATATTCATTTCTGGCTCTACGACTGCTCTCCTTATTCTCCTGGGTCCTTTGCCTTCTGTACCTCTTCCATTCCCTTGCACACTTGGTTTTAGCTTCCCTGCACCTTTGGGTGAACCATGGGCTCATCCTGGCTTTTTCGCTTCTCCTGTTACCATTGGGTATGAACCTCTCCTCAGCTTCCTTGCAAATTGTTGTCATATATTCCTTTCCTGCCATCTCTCTGTCCCACTGAACTCCGTGCAGGAAGTTCCTTATGCCCACGTAGTCACCTTTCTTGTAGTTTGGCTTCATTGATGCAGCCCTTCCTGCTTCCCCTCTACTTGTAACTCTACTATATATTCGAAGCTTAGAACCATATGATCACTGGCCCCAAGGGGGCTTTCATGTGTGATGTCCTCAATATCTGCACTACTCAGGGTGAATACTAGGTCCAGTCTCGCTGGTTCGTCCTCTTCTCTCTCTCTGGTAGTGTCCCTTACGTGTTGGTACATGAGATTTTCCAGTACCACCTCCAGCATCTTATCCCTCCACGTTTCTTGGCCCCCATGTGGCTCTAAGTTCTACCAATCGATTTCCTTATGGTTGATCAGTAGCTTCGCCCTGCTCGCACGAGCCCATCTGGCCACTTCTGCCAGTGTGTCAATCATCGCTCTGTTACTCTCATCATACTCTTGCCTTGGCCTCCTGATGTTCTGTGGTGGGTTATACATCACTGCAATTACCACTTTGGGACCTCCAGACTATAGCATTCCTACTATGTAATCCCCAGCTTCTCCTCTGTCTCCACTACCAGCTCGTCGAAATCCCATCGGTTTTTGATGAGCAGTGCCACTCCTCCACCTCCTCTGTTCCCTCTGTCTTTCCTCAGGATCTGGTATCCCATTGGAAAGATGGCATCTGATATCATGCCTGTGAGCTTGGTTTCTGTGAGAGCTATTATGTCCGGTGATGCCTCTTTGACTCTTTCGTGCCACTCCTCCCAATTATTTGTTATTCCATCAGCATTGGTGTACCATACTTTCAGTTTCCTCTCTAACACTGTGTTTTGGGAGCCTGTGAGGGTGTGTGTGTGTGTGTGTGTGTGTGTGTCGTGCAGAACAGGTAAAATTGGTGAATTAGCAATACCTCATTTAAATTTAAGTCCTTCCAAAAACTTTCTCATATACGTTTAGATTTTTTTTTTCATTTATGATAATGTAAAAAAATAATAATTTTGTACCAAAAGTATCTTAGAAAACTTTTCTAACCTTATTATTACAAGTGGAATTTAATTTACCCTAATTCAACTAAATATATTTTAGATAAGTTTACAATAATTTAATAATAAACAAACATAATAAATATTTTTTTTTCGTTACCTTCAGAATGATTTTTGCGAAAATATTGCATAAACAAATTTTCGCTTGCCTTATTCGGCAAAAAGAGCGTTGCTATTTAAGACAAAATATTGTTTTACCTATTCGGCACGAAACACACACACACACACACACGGCGGCGGAAGTAACAGCGTCACTCAGTGCTCACGGGTTTCAGAGTTTTCTGGCCGATCCAAGGATATGAAAGGGATTTTTGAAAGTGTTAGGTGTCAGTGAGGTGTCAGAAAGGAGGAGAGGTAGGGTACACCATCAAGTGCTGGACACAATACACACAACTGAGGAGGAAGTGAAGAGGCTACTAAGCGAGCTAGATACCTCAAAGGCGATGGGGCCTGATAACATCTCTCCATGTGTCCTGAGAGAGGGAGCGGAGGAGTTATGTGTACCCCTAACAACGATCTTCAACACGTCTATCGGAACAGGGCAACTACTTGAGGTATGGAAGACAGCAAATGTAGTTCCAATCTTTAAAAAAGGAGACAGGAACGTAGCACTAAACTACAGGCCAGTGTCACTGACATATATAGTATGCAAGGTCATGGAGAAGATTATCAGAAGAGTGGTGGAGCACCTAGAAAGGAATGAGCTTATCAACGACGGCCAACACGGTTTCAGGGACGGGAAATCCTGTGTCACAAACCTAATGGAGTTCTACGACAGGGTGACAGCAGTAAGACAAGAGAGAGAGGGGTAGGTAGATTGCATATTCCTGGACAGTAAGAAGGCGTTTGACACAGTTCCACACAAGAGATTAGTACAGAAGCTGGAGGACCAGGCAGTGATAACAGGGAAGGCACTACAATGGATCAGGGAATACCTGTCAGGAAGACAGCAGCGAGTCATGGTACGTGGCGAGGTGTCAGAGTGGGTGCCGGTGACGAGTGGGGTTCCACAGGGGTCAGTCCTAGGACCGGTGCTGTTTCTGGTATTTGTGAACGACATGACGGAAGGAATAGACTCCGAAGTGTCCCTGTTTGCAGATGATGTGAAGTTGATGAGAAGAATTCAATCGGAAGAGGACCAGGCAGAACTACAAAGGGATCTGGACAGGCTGCAAGCCTGGTCTAGCAATTGGCTCCTGGAGTTCAACCCCACCAAGTGCAAAGTCATGAAGATTGGGGAAGGGCAAAGAAGACCGCAGACGGAGTACAGTCTAGGGGGCCAGAGACTGCAAACCTCAATCAAGGAAAAAGATCATGGGGTGAGTATAACACCAGGCACGTCTCCTGAGGCGCACATCAACCAAATAACTGCTGCAGCAGTTAAGGAAATCTCGACCTGACGACACTGGAGGACAGGAGAGATAGGGGGGACATGATAACGATTTATAAGATATTGAGAGGAATAGACAAGGTGGACAGAGACAGAATGTTCCAGAGATGGGACACAGAAACAAGGGGACACAGTTGGAAGTTGAAGACTCAAATGAATCACAGGGATGTTAGGAAGTATTTCTTCAGTCATAGAGTGGTCGGGAAGTGGAATAGCTTGGGAAGATATATATATATATATACATATATATATATATATATATATATATATATATATATATATATTTTTTTTATTAACACA
>WNWK01049012.1:0-13346 GCA_009830355.1 Cherax destructor | reverse complement strand
GTAGCTATGAAGAATGTTGTTGTCATTAAGATACTTAACTACTTGACAGTACACTGCAATCTCTAGAATTTTGGATATTACACTGAGTATACTCACAGGCCTATAGTTGCTGACATCGGACCTACTATTTTTATTGAAGATAGGAGTAACTCTGGCCTCTTTGAACCCCTCTGGTACTGTATTAGTGGTGATGGACAGATTTATTATGTGAGCAATGGGAATTGCCAGTTCAGAGGCACCATATTTTAGGAACTTAGACGGGATGTTATCAGGTCTGGTGCTCTTAGTTGGGTTTAACCTGCTTAGTTCTTTTTGCACGAAGTCATGAGATACACTTACTAGTTGACAATTGTTTTGAGTTACCCCTTTATTGATATAGTATGTTTCTAAAGTTGTTATTTGATGCAGCTGGTAGCATACTTACTAGTGTTGATGCGACAGTTGTGTAGTATGAATTAAAACAATTTGCCACTTTAGTTGTTTCGTGGCATACCTCGTTATCAACATTTAGTACTATGTTAGATCTATCTACGGTTTTATGGCTATACCCCAACTGTTTTAGAAGTTGCCAGAGCTTTCTAGGGTTATTCTTGTACTCTTCGATTTTTGAGCAATAGTGCATAGCCTTTGCGCCTTTTATAAGCATCTGCACTCTGTGCCTCACCCTTTGGAATTCATTTAGCGCTGCAATATCCTGTCTATTTGCCTTAAATCTTTTTATCAACTGGTCTCTGAATTTCATATTATCTAATATCTCAGTAGTCATCCAGGGTTCAGTTCTTCGTTTAATCCTAACCTCTTTAACTGGGCAATATTATTAAGGATGGCAGTGAACATTGTTTTGAATTTTTCCCAGACATCATTTACGTCCGTGCAACTTGTTATCACTGACCAGTCACAATTGTGTAGCATATTTACCAGTGTTTCTTTATTGTAGTTTCTAGTTGACCTAATTTTTATTGTCCTGTGTAGGCCTATCCGCTCTCTAGTGATTTTCCTGGTACAGTAAATGATGAAATGATCACTAAGACCTGTGGTAATGACCCATGACTGACTAATGTTCTCATGGCGGTTACAAAGTATGTGGTCAATTAGGGTGGCTGAGAACTGTGTGATCTGGGTTGGTGTATTAATTAGTTGAGTGTAACTATTTAAATCTAGAATTTGCTTATACCTTTTACATAGCCCGTTATTTTGCTGTTGAAACAGGGGTCAACGCCCCCGCGGCCCGGTCTGTGACCAGGCATCCTGTTGGACCAGAGCCTGATCAACCAGGCTGTTACTGCTGGCCGCACGCAGTCCAACGTACGAACCACAGCCCGGCTGATCAGGTACCGACTTGAGGTGCCTGTCCAGTGCCTGCTTGAAGACAGCCAGGGGCTTGTTGGTAATCCCCCTGATGTATGCTGGGAGGCAGTTGAACAATCTTGGGCCCCTCACACTTATTGTGTTGTCCCTCAACGTGCTAGTGGCACCCCTGCTCTTCATTGGGGGATGTTATATCGCCTGCCGAGTCTTTTGCTTTCGTAGGGAGTGATTTTTGTGTGCAAGTTTGGTACTAAGCCCTCGAGAATTTTCCATGTGTATATAATAATGTATCTCTCCCGCCTGCGTTCTAGAGAGTACAGGTTTAGGAACTTCAAGCGTTCCCAGTAGTTGAGGTGGTTTATCGCACTTATGCGTGCGGTGAAGGTTCTCTGCACATTTTCAAGGTCAGCAATTTCACCCGTCTTGAAAGGTGCAGTTAGTGTGCAGCAATATTCCAGCCTAGATAGAACAAGCTATCTGTAAAGTGTCAACATGGGCTTGGCATCCCTGGTTTTGAAGGTTCTCATTATCCATCCTGTCATTTTTCGAGCAGATGCAATTGCTACATTGTTATGGTCCTTGAAAGTGAGATCCTCTGACATGATCACTCCCAGGTCTTTGACATTAGTTTTTTGCTCTATTGTGTGGTTAGAATTAGTTTTGTACTCCGATGAGATTTTAATTTCTTCACGTTTTCCGTATCTGAGTAATTGAAATTTCTCATCATTGAACTTCATATTGTTTTCTGCAGCCCATTTAAAGATTTGGTTTATGTCTGCTTGGAGTCTTGCAGTGTCTTCAACGGTGGACACTGTCATACAGATTCGGGTGTCATCTGCAAAGGAAGACACAGCACTGTGGCTTATATCCCTGTCAATGTATGATATGAGGATGAGGAATAGGATGGGAGCAAGTACTGTGCCTTGTGGAACAGAGCTTTTCACAGTAGCTGCCTCAGACTTTACTCTGTTGACTACTACTCTTTGTGTTCTACATGTTAGGAAATTATAGATCCATCTACCAACTTTTCCTGTTATTCTTTTATTACGCATTTTGTGTGCTATTACACCATGGTCACACTTGTCAAAGGCTTTTGCAAAATCTGTGTATATAACATCTGCATTCTGTTTATCTTCTAGAGCATCCAGGACCTTGTCGTAGTGGTCCAGTAGTTGGGACAGACAGGAGCGGCCTGCTCTAAACCCATGTTGTCCTGGGTTGTGCAACTGATGGGTATCAAGATGGGTGGCGATCTTGCTTCTTAGAACCCTTTCAAAGATTTTTATGATATGGGACGTTAGCGCAATTGGTCTGTAGTTCTTTGCTATTGCTTTACTGCCCCTTTGTGGAGCGGGGCTATGTCTGTTGGTTTTAGTAGCTGCGGGACGATCCCAGTGTCCATGCTCCCTCTCCATAGGATGTTGAAAGCATGTGATAGGGGCTTCTTGCAGTTCTTGATGAACACGGAGTTCCATGAGTCTGGGCCTGGAGCGGAGTGCATGGGCATGTCATTTATTGCCTTTTCGAAGTCATTTGGCGTCGTGGTGATGTCAGAAAGGCATGCGTCTGTCAAGTTCTGTGGCACTCTCATAAAAAAATCATTTAGGTTTTCAATTTTCAGTCTGGTTAGTGGCTCGCTAAAGACTGAGTCATACTGGAATTTAAGTAACTCACTCATTTCCTTGCTATCATCTGTGTAGGACCCATCCCGTTTAAGTAGGGGCCCAATACTGGTTGTTGTTCTCGACTTTGATTTTGCATAGGAAAAGAAATACTTAGGGTTTCTTTCAATTTCATTTATGGCTTTACTGTCTCGTCATTGTTATCAAGACCGGACAAGACTCTCGAAAAGTCCTCTAAGAACTGGTCATGGGTGGGAGGGCGATAACTAGTTCCTACTAAGATGAGTTTGGTCTTGGGAAGCAACACTTCAAACCATAGAATCTCCAGTTTATTGTTATTTAAATCAGGTCTTGGATTATAGGCTAAGTCATTCCTTATGTAGGCACATACCCCACCACTTTTTCTATTCCTATCTAAGCGTTTTATATTGTAACCTTCTATTTTGACTTCGTCATCAGTCACCGTATCATCCAAACAGGATTCCGAGATGGATATAACTGCAGCTCTAGTTCTGTTAGCTAGAATCCTAATCTCTGCCAGTTTTGGAAGAAGTGATCTTGCATTGACATGAGTAAAGTGAAGGCCTGTTTTCCTAAGACAATCATAATCATCAATAAATGGCAAGGGGTCATTAGCATTCAAAATAGGTAAATCCATGTCATCATTGCTAAAGGGTAACTGTGCCAAAGTGCATTTGTTACAAACAAAATGAAATCTGGCACCATTACCATAATCAAACACACATCCATTATGCACCCACCCCATACATCTCTTACATATGGTATGTTTACTGTTCTTCTTTCTCACCCCAGCACAGTGCATACACACGTCTGGTGGTGCATTACCTATGGAGGTAAGGTTATCATTCCTAGCAACTAAACCGACATTATCACCATGATTTATCTGTCTGTTTTGCACCTGTACCATAGATTGAGGTCCTGGATTAGTATGGATATCACCACTTAATAGCGCCACAATAAAAGCTGTGCGCCACTGTGTTTGTTTGGATATGAGGGGTTGTTATACCTTGGGGCGATAGTGGCACTTACGTTTCTGGTAGGATGGCCACTGTTGGGCTTTCACTCTCCAGGGAGCTACCACCCCATTCACCTTTTGCAGACACCATGACTGATTTCCTTCAAAGAAATGCAGTATCATGAGAAATATAATTATGGCGGCGTAAACCCCTCTTACGCCAGCCATGGTCACTCTTACGCCAGCCATGGTCACTCTTACGCCAGCCATGGTCACTCTTACGCCAGCCATGGTCACTCTTACGCCAGCCATGGTCACTCTTACGCCAGCCATGGTCACTCTTACGCCAGCCATGGTCACTCTTACGCCAGCCATGGTCACTCTTACGCCAGCCATGGTCACTCTTACGCCAGCAATGGTCACTCTACGCCAGCCATGGTCACTCTTACGCCAGCCATGGTCACTCTTACGCCAGCCATGGTCACTTACGCCAGCCATGGTCACTTCCACCGGTACTACGCCAGCCATGGTCACTCTTACGCCAGCCATGGTCACTTACGCCAGCCATGGTCACTTTACGCCAGCCATGGTCACTCTTACGCCAGCCATGGTCACTCTTACGCCAGCCATGGTCTTCGCCAGCTCTTACGCCAGCCATGGTCACTCTTACGCCAGCCATGGTCACTTAGCCAGCTCTTACGCCAGCCATGGTCACTTTACGCCAGCCATGGTCACCTGCCAGCCATGGTCACTTACGCCAGCCATGGTCACTCTTACGCCAGCCATGGTCACTCTTACGCCAGCCATGGTCACTCTTACGCCAGCCATGGTCACTCTTACGCCAGCCATGGTCACTCTTACGCCAGCCATGGTCACTCTTACGCCAGCCATGGTCACTTTACGCCAGCCATGGTCACTTTACGCCAGCCATGGTCACTCTTACGCCAGCCATGGTCACTCTTACGCCAGCCATGGTCACTCTTACGCCAGCCATGGTCACTTACGCCAGCCATGGTCACTCTTACGCCAGCCATGGTCACTCTTACGCCAGCCATGGTCACTCTTACGCCAGCCATGGTCACACTTCACGCCAGCCATGGTCACTTCTTACGCCAGCCATGGTCACTTACGCCAGCCATGGTCACTCTTACGCCAGCCATGGTCACTCTTACGCCAGCCATGGTCATCTTACGCCAGCCATGGTCACTCTTACGCCAGCCATGGTCACTTACTTACGCCAGCCATGGTCACTCTTACGCCAGCCATGGTCACTCTTACGCCAGCCATGGTCACTCTTACGCCAGCCATGGTCACTCTTACGCCAGCCATGGTCACTCTTACGCCAGCCATGGTCACTCTTACGCCAGCCATGGTCACTCTTACGCCAGCCATGGTCACTCTTACGCCAGCCATGGTACACTCTTACGCCAGCCATGGTCACTTTACGCCAGCCATGGTCATCTTACGCCAGCCATGGTCACTCTTACGCCAGCCATGGTCACTCTTACGCCAGCCATGGTCACTCTTACGCCAGCCATGGTCACTCTTACGCCAGCCATGGTCACTCTTACGCCAGCCATGGTCACTCTTACGCCAGCCATGGTCACTCTTACGCCAGCCATGGTCACTCTTACGCCAGCCATGGTCACTCTTACGCCAGCCATGGTCACTCTTACGCCAGCCATGGTCACTCTTACGCCAGCCATGGTCACTCTTACGCCAGCCATGGTCACTCTTACGCCAGCCATGGTCACTCTTACGCCAGCCATGGTCACCTTACGCCAGCCATGGTCACTCTTACGCCAGCCATGGTCACTCTTACGCCAGCCATGGTCACTCTTACGCCAGCCATGGTCACTCTTACGCCAGCTATGGTCACTCTTACGCCAGCCATGGTCACTCTTACGCCAGCCATGGTCACTTTACGCCAGCCATTGTCACTCTTACGCCAGCCATGGTCACTCTTACGCCAGCCATGGTCACTCTTACGCCAGCCATGGTCACTCTTACGCCAGCCATGGTCACTTTACGCCAGCCATGGTCACTCTTACGCCAGCCATGGTCACTTACACCATGGTCACTCTTACGCCAACCATGGTCACTCTTACGCCAACCATGGTCACTCTGCACTCTATCACTTCACAACAAAAATCTATTTTCTTTATTTTTATTTGATATTTTTATTAAACAGAAACCACTGATGCTATCAGACACCTAGCAATGGCCTAGTAACTACTCTATCAGACACCTAGCAATGGCCTAGTAACTTCTCTATCAGACACCTAGCAATGGCCTAGTAACTACTCTATCAGACACCTAGCAATGGCCTAGTAACTACTTTATCAGACACCTAGCAATGGCCTAGTAACTACTCTAGAAATCACCACTGGATAATAGTATAATTGCTTGTTAACACATACCCCCTCACCCTTTACTTGAAACTCCCTTCACTCATCTCTTCACAGTCCGGCTTCACCTATCACACTTCTTGTCATTTCCAACCTTGCAGGGTAAGAAAAAGTTTTAATAGTGATGTACTTCCAAACCCCCATCAATCCCATTTAGCGGGGCTGGTCGCGTTGTTGACTGGTCCTCATAGAGTTGATGTGTCAGCTATATTTAAAAGCAGTGAGGAAAAACGGCCACTGCCGAGCACAGCATACAGCACAGATTCCTACACCGGCACCCGCACTGGTAAGACGTAGCTGCTCCTGAATTTGCTTCGTTCAGTTGCCTTGCGATCCCCGTGTTGGGAGAGGCTTTTTACCTCTTATGAGGTTTTTTTTTCCTCCTCAAAAATCCTGCTAACCTGCTTGTGGTACCTGCTGAGCGCAACAAGGACATCAACACCGGGAACAGTGCGTCGTTGGTGGTCTTCCCAAGGGAAGAACTCCGTCCTCTGCACTCCTGCTGCTGTGTCCGGTTAACCATCACTGCCCAAGGTGTTCACCTTGCTAATCTTTCAAAGCATCACCTCGACACCTCTGCACATAGTGCATGTGTATCCATTGGCTTACAGTTATTTCCTCGCTTCTAGAGTCGGTGTTAACAGCATCTCTGATTTTTTTAGACAGCTTTTTTTAAACAATATCTTTTTTTGGTGTGACACGAGTTAGCTCCCTTTTGTGCCGTAATCTCCCAAGAGGCCAGTCAAACCCCCTTCACTGAGGTGGTTAAAGATACCCACACAGTGGTTAGGCGAGACTACATCACTTGGAAGACACCAGCACCTTTCTCTTCTCTCTAGACTCTTTACTTCCTTTTTTCTGGACCAGCTGGACCTGCACCTCGGTGTATTCGTCTGGTCTTTTGCCCGTGGCAGGTGTCCAAGTGATAACCGCATGGGAAGCCCATTCTGGGCAGGTACATCACAACAACAACATGTCCCATCAGGACCACTTGATTAATCCACTTTAGCGAGCCAATCATCGAAGTGCTTCATCTTGTACTGTGCTGTTGCCATCATGGCAACTGCACGGGGACCTCGATCACCGACCATGGCCCTCCTCCTAAACTATTCTGGACCTGATAAGAACACTATTGACTATGCCTCTACCTTTTTCAACATCACTCAAACCCCTATGATTAATGTATTCAAAACACGATCTGGAGTTAAGATTAATCTCTCTCCCCAACATTTTGATACCTGTACTAGCAAGGAGGTTCGTGAAAAGCTCTTAAATGCAGGTTTTTCTATTGATTGGGCTCCTGACCACAAGGCCAGGAGCACAGTTGTGGCCAAACCAGTTGACTCCTCACTCATAGAAGCTTATGACACTGACAAGACTGACCTAATGACTAACATTTCTACCCAGAATAATATTACTGTTGAGGATATTTATCACCCTCCAAAGACAAATGTATTGAAAATAAGGTGCTCCACACCAGCTGATGCTGATGTCTTATTCAAAAGTGGAATTATAGTAAAATATTTTCATATACCTGCCACTTCCTTGTTTTTGCCTAACTATATCCCTGTGGTGCAATGCTACAAATGCTACAGTTTTGGTCACTCAAAGGAAAACTGTCAAAGTCAAATGATGTGTTCTAAATGTTCTCTTAATGGACACCACTATAGTAAATGCTCAAGAGACCCAAAATGCATTAACTGTACTGAGCCTCATGTAGCTACAGATTACCAGTGTAGAGCTCGTAGGGACTATGTCTCAACACTACGTAAAGACACACCCCTCAACCTCCCTAATCCAGTCACTAGTATGGCCTCACAGTTTCAGACTCCCCTCTCTACACCTGTCACACCTACCAACCCTGCTCCATCCACAGATGCCACACATACCAACCCTCCTCTCTCCACAACTGCCACACATACCAACCTTCCTCCTTCTACTTCTTCCCATCCTCCTACTTATGCGGCTGCAGTCCACAACTATATTTCCAAAGCTTCTGCACCATCTCAGCGATCCTATGTTCTCGAGACAATAGTGTTGACTGCCGTTCATTGTGCCAAAAATTTCGACAAAATTCACTACCCCATTCTCCTGAATGACCTCTTGAAAGTCAACAATTTTGATGCAGTTTCTTTTCCTGGTCACTTCTCTCTCCCTACTGACATCTCCTCCCCTTCTCCCTTAGTGTCTACCTCAGCCACTACTATGCCTCCTCCCCCTTCTCCTTCTACCTCCTCTGCTTCTTACCCTGCCTCTCACTCTGATACTACTTCTTCCCAGCCACCCATTGAGTCTTCTCCTGGGATAAAATCTAGGACACGATCCCACTCAACCAAGAAAACAGCAAATTCTTCTTCTAGTTCACATGGAAAGAAGAGTACTGGTGCCATTCAAAAACGCAGCAACTCTCCTTCCCTCTCTCCTCTCTCCTATCGTTCCTCCCGTCCCTCCACTTCTCACACTCCTCGATATAGTACAAATATCCCCCAACCAGATCCTCCCGTCTCCCAACACCTTGATGAAATAGTCCCACACATTGCTGATGAGTGCGTCACTGTTATTCTTGGCCAGACACCAACCTCCCAAAATCATGGCTCTTAAAGTCACTCAATTTAATATAAGGGCCTACAATCCAAACAAACATATTCTGGCCGAACTACTTGAATCTGAACGCCCTGATGTGCTACTTTTAAATAGCACATGTGTGCGAGATGACCAAAGAGTCCGGCACCTTGGCTACACTGCACGCCAATCACCTGCTGATCACTGGAATGGCGTAGCCATCCTGGTGAACAGTACCATACACCATGAATTTCTCTCCCTTCCATTCACAGATGCTCATAGCATGGCTGTGAAGATACACACTATACACGGACCAATTATCATTTACACTACATATACTCGTCCTAACACGAACATAAATCTTCATAATTTATCTATAATCTTTAATCACACGCATCTACCAGTCTATCTCCTAGCTGATCTTAATGCTAGGCATACAGTTTTTCATGACAATTCCACAAACACACACGGAAGACAACTCTTAACCCTTGTAACCCAAAAACATCTCATTCATCTAGGTCCACATTTTCCCACTGTTTTCACACACAACGGTAAAGGAACTCCTGACAAAATTTTCACCAACAGGGCCAGTAATCACTTACACCACTTTATAACTCCTGGCCCTCTTTCGGGCTCTGACCACATTCCTATCACCCTCCATATCTCTCTAAATCCTATACAAATTCCAATCTCTTCTTCACCAAACTACTCACTGACTGACTGGGATGATTTCAAACTACGACTAGACAACACTGACCTCACCTACGATTATGACAACAAACCGGTGACAGATATAGACAATCAAATTACACGTATACAACATGCCATCAAGCAAGTAGCTGCACAGACAGTGCCTACAAGGCAGTATAAGACCAGATACTCTTTTCGCCCATCAGAGAGAACCAAGCGTTTGCTTACTTGTTACAGGCACCGGTTTGCTGTAAATCAAAACAGACTGAACCTAATTCGATGGGATCTTCCATACTGCGAATGCATATCATTCGCAGTCTGGAAGAGGACCACAACCGACACTGGCAATCCCTTATAGATACTGCAGATAAACAGCGAATCAATGACCCCAAGACTTTTTGGAACTTTATCCGGAAAATCAAGGGAACCCCAAAAACTACAAACTTTAGACACATCACTCATGACAATAGACTTATCACTGACCCAGCAGAGGCAGTGCACATTTTCAAAGACATTGGGAACAAATCTTTCATCCACATCCTCCAGACCCAGCTGCACTTGACCACACAAATGACGTTGAACATTGGATCGCCAGACACCGTGACCTTACAAATCCTGACCCCACTATCTCCCTTGACACACTATCCTCTACCCATTCTCTCAACTCTCCTTTCGTGACAACTGATATTCATTCACTATTAACTAAACTGCCCAAGAAAGCACCTGGTGCTTCTGGACTATCTCACTCAATTCTCTGTCATCTTCCTAGATCTGTTGCTTCTGCTCTTACTGATCTCTTCAATGCTATACTCGCTTCTGGTTACTTCCCCCTTTCTTCAAATCCGCCAAGCTTCTAATCCCTAAACCTGGCAAAGACCTGACAAACCCAAAGAATTACAGGCCTATAAGCCTACTAGAAATCTTGGGTAAGACATTCGAAAGACTTGTTAATATGAGACTCAGAACTCACCTTGAGACAAATAACCTACTCAACGAAAGACAATTTGGTTTTCGACAACATAGATCTACACAAGACGTCATAAACATCATCCTGAACTATATTCGTCATAAATAAAGCTCAAAACTGTACTACTGCCCTCGTGACCAAAGATGTTGAAAAGCCCTTTGATACTGTATGGCACGACGGTCTAAAATATAAACTCTGTACCTCCTTTGATCTCCCTAGTAATATGATCAAACTATTATGCAACTTCCTAGACGGTAGAACTATGCGAATAGGGTTCATGAAACATTACTCTGACTATTTCACACTCCATGCAGGAGTCCCACAAGGCTCTGTACTATCTCCTACACTATATATCTTATACACGAATGACTTGCCTGAACCACTTTCCCTAATACTCTCACAATTTCTTACGCAGATGACATAACACAACTCACTGCACACGAAACTTCTCGATTCCTCACCCACAGAACACAACGAGAGGTCGATAGGATCACTGCATGGGAACTCCAATGGAGAATGAAAACAAATCCCCTTAAATCTAAGATCACCTTTTTCTTTAAAAGACGTGGAGTTCTCACAAACGTATACCACAAACCCGCTCTGTTGTCGTCCTAGGTGTCAACTTGGACACCAGGTTGACAATCAAACCTCACATCAATTCTAAAACTGCTGTTGCTGAGATTGCTCTCTCTCAGCTTTACAAGTTGAGGAGCTCATCCTGCAACTAAACTTCACCTTTATAAAGCCCTTATTGGGGCCCCTCATTTCTTACTCTCCTCTAGCTCTATCACTATCTGCCAAAACAAATACCATAAAACTTCAGCGTGTCCAAAACCGAGCACTACGTTGGGTGTTGGGAGGAAATGGGATGATTTTGCAACCAGCGAATCTCTCCATCTCAGGACTAACACACCAGCTCTAACGAATTTTGGAAGACACTTTCCACAAACAAATTGACAGACTTGAGACTTACCATGAACATTGGACTGACTACCTTGATACCACAATAAAACGGCCTTATACCCAAGTCAACCTCTTCAGAGCTTTGAACGAACCTGCCCCTCCCCCGATACACATAAAATAGCCTCTTTTTACCACCTAATACTTTCTTTAGAATGAACTAGTCTCAAACCAGATGTTTCCCTACTTATCTCTACCGCCATCCTATGAGAGTCGTCCTTGTGCAGTTTCCGAGATGAAGCAACTTGTAGATGTCCTTGGCTCCACCTGAACACCCTGCCTTTGCCGATCTAAGCGTCCAGTCTTGCAGCAGAATACTACCTGTCACTATTAAGCCTCACAATGCCTTGCAGTTGGGTTTAGTCCTGACTCTATTTCTCACTCTAAAATATTTCCTCTCACCCATCTATTCTTCACCTATCCCCACTTCCCTCTCGCCCATTGTGGGTACTTACCTGAGAGTATTCGTTTCGTTTCCGTTTCGGCCACTGCCCCTGACAGATTCCTTGGAGTTTTGTCGTTAGATTTGGCGTTTTCTCCTATGTTTCCCTTCTAATGTACACTGGTCAGTTAATATGGAAGTCAGCTATTAAAACATATTCTTTTCTAATCCACTTTCTTCCCACCTTTAGCACTGAGGGAAAGAACCGTCGCTATAACGTGTTTCCTTGGAGATTGTTTAGTAGATTTAGTGGTTTCTGCTGAGCTTCCCTGGTGCAGTTGATATAATGGTCAGCTACTGTCAGTATGGTTAGAACGTCTCTTCGTAGTTGCACGTCTGGCAGTAGCTGGTGATTGAATGCCAGTCAGCCATGTGGAAGGATGTTAGACTAATAACTGCATATTATATGTCCTTAATGCGCCCTGAAGCCAACAAGAATATGCAGGTACAGGCCAATATCTCCTGACGGTCTGGAGGATCAAGCCCCTCCCCATTAAGAAGGAGAGGTAGGGTTAAAGATTGCAGCACAAACATGTGCAAGGCCGCAGGGAGAACAGTCCGTGCAGAATGATAACGTGGGCACCACAGTAGGAAGTGTTCCACAGTCTCAGGCTGTGAGGGACACCACGGGCAGTACGGAGAGTCCGTCATTCAAAGGCGGTGCAGATGAGCCGCCAGTCGTGAGTGTCCAACCCGCAGGCGAGTCAGTGCAACATCCACTGAGTGATTGGGATGGTGAGACCAAGGGCAGGGCCATTGTAAGCTCGGACAGAACTCGGTGCCGAAGTAGAGAGGGATCGTACCAGTTCCTTCTGCCACAAATGATGGATTTCCTTCCAAACAGTCCTTGTGAAATCCGTGAGGCTCAGTGCAAGAGAGGTAGGAGCAACAAGTGTTGTTGTTGTTGTTGGGGTTGGGGTTTATAGGGCCACTGACAGTGTACGTCGTATCGAGCACTGACTTCCAGTCCTCGGAAAAGGAACATCGACCAAAAAAGAGAATAGATTACTATCTTGGGTTGTCAGTTGGCAGTTTATGAACAATAACACGAAAATAACTTCAACTGAATTTTATTGATTTAAGACTGAGGGAGATTGACACCAGTCAGTCCATCTATCATCATTCTATCATGCAAGAGGAGCCACATGTCCATGATGCATACCAAAAAATAAGCAGACTCTTGGATGTCACCCCCTAAATTGCCATCATTTGTTGCATATAACCTCAAATTTACTAACTCTTGTGTTCTATATATTAAAAAATCACTTCCCCATCAACTTCTCACACATAAGAAAACAGAGGGACTGCAATACCATGGTGTTAGGATTTATATTGGGAACTCTACTCTCAACATATTTAATTTGTATGCTCCTGCTGATAAGTTCAATTACTGGAGCTCCCAACTTGTGCC
>WNWK01049011.1:0-13346 GCA_009830355.1 Cherax destructor | reverse complement strand
AAGAGGTTAATGAAAAAAAGCTAAAGGATCAGGCACACGTAACGGGAAAAAAACACTGCAATGGATCAGAAATATCTGACAGGGAGGCAACAACGAGTCATGGTACGTGACGAGTCAGAGGGTTTGTGACGATGGAGTTCCACGGGTTAAGTCCAGGACCTGTACTGTTTTTGGTATATGTGAATGACATAACGGAAGGGATAGACTCAGAAGTGTCCCTGTTTGCAGATGATGTGAAGTTAATGGAAGAATAAATCAGTCGAGGATCAGGCAGGACTACAAAGAGACCTGGACAGGCTGCAAGCCTGGTCCAGTAACTGGCTCCTTGAATTTAACCCTGCCAAATGTAAAGTCATGAATATCGGGAAGGGCAAAGAAGACCGCAGACAGGTATAGTCTAGGTGGCCAAAGACTGCAAGCCTCACTCAAAAAAGATCTTGGGGTGAGTATAATCCGAGCACATCTCCTGAGGCACACATCAATCAGATAACTGCTGCAGCATACGGGCGGCTGGCAAACCTAAGAATAGCGTTCCAATACCTCACTAGGAATCATTCAAGACTCTGTATGCCATATACGTCAGGCCCTGCTGGGTATGCAGCACCGGTTTGGAACCCACACCTGGTCAAGCACGTCAGAAATTAGAAAAGTGCAAAGATTTGCAACAAGACTATCCCAGAGCTAGGGGATTGTCCTACGAAGAAAGGTTAAGGAAATCGGCCTGACGACATAGGGACAGGAGGGTTAGGGGAGACATGATAACGACATATAAAATACTGCGAGGAATAGATAAGGTGGACAGAGACAAGATGTTCCAGGAGGGGACACAGAAACAAGGGGTCATAATTGGAAGTTGAAGACTCCTATGAGTCAAAGGGATGTTAGGAAGTATTTCTTCAGTCATAGAGTTGTCAGGAAGTGGAATAGCTTAGAAAGCGACATAGTGGAGGCAGGAACCATACATAGTTTTAAGACTAGGTTTGATAAAGCTCATGGAGCAGGGGAGAGAGGACCTAGTAGCAATCAGTGAAGAGCGGGGCCAGGAGCTATGACTCGACCCTGCAACCACAAATAGGTGAGTCAAAATAGGTGAGTACACACACACACACACACACACACACACACACACACACACACACACACATATATATATATATATATATATATATATATATATATATATATATATATATATATATATATATATATATATATATATAATCAAAGAATATTTCTGATTTTGAAGTCTTTTGTCAAAAAAATATCAATGAAGGCTTTTAGGAAAAGGTGAAATATTTCGTCCTTGAAGCTATACCATCTTCTGGTACCTTAGCCTGTAGCTTATACAGCTTTTTTTTATTGTTAAATAGCATTGATGTAGATATAGCTTCCCCAGGTACCTCTGACTACTATACTAGCTTCCCCAGGTACCCCTGACTACTATACTAGCTTTCCCAGGTACCTTTGACTACTATACTAGCTTTCCCAGGTAGCTCTGACTACTATACTAGCTTCCCCAGGTACGTTTGACTACTATACTAGCTTCCCCAGGTACCTTTGACTACTATACTAGCTTTCCCAGGTACCTTTGACTACTATACTAGCTTTCCCAGGTAGCTCTGACTACTATACTAGCTTCCCCAGGTACCTTTGTCTACTATACTAGCTTTCCCAGATAGCTCTGACTACTATACTAGCTTCCCCAGGTACTTTTGACTACTATACTAGCTTTCCCAGGTAGCTCTGACTACTATACTAGCTTCCCCAGGTACCTTTGACTACTATACTAGCTTTCTCAGATAGCTCTGACTACTATACTAGCTTCCCCAGGTACTTTTGACTACTATACTAGCTTTCCCAGGTAGCTCTGACTACTAAACTAGCTTCCCCAGGTACTTTGACTACTATACTAGCTTTCCCAGGTACCTCTGACTACTATACTAGCTTCCCCAGGTACCTCTGACTACTATACTAGCTTCCCCAGGTACCTTTGACTACTATACTAACTTCCCAAGGTACCTTTGACTACTATACTAGCTTACCCAGGTACTTCTGACTACTATACTAGCTTAACCAGGTACCTCTGACTACTATACTAGCTTCCCCAGGTACCTCTGACAACTATACTAGCTTACCCAGATATCTCTGACTACTATACTAGCTTCCCCAGGTACCTCTGACTAAAATACTAGATTTCCCAGGTACCTCTGACTACTATACTAGCTTATCCAGGTACCTCTGACTACTATACTAGCTTCCCCAGGTATCTCTGACTACTATACTAGCTTACCCAGGTACCTCTGACTACTATACTAGCTTACCCAGGTACCTCTGACTACTATACTAGCTTACCCAGGTACCTCTGACTACTATACCAGCTTACCCAGGTACCTCTGACTACTATACTAGCTTACCCAGGTACCTCTGACTACTATACTAGCTTACCCAGGTACCTCTGACTACTATACTAGCTTTTCCAGGTACCTCTGACTACTATACTAGCTTACCCAGGTACCTCTGACTACTATACTAGCTTACCCAGGTACCTCTGACTACTATACTAGCTTACCCAGGTACCTCTGACTACTATACTAGCTTTCCCAGGTACCTCTGACTACTATACTAGCTTACCCAGGTACCTCTGACTACTATACTAGCTTACCCAGGTACCTCTGACTACTATACTAGCTTCCTCAGGTACCTTTGACAACTATACTAGCTTACCCAGGTTCCTCTGACTACTATACTAGCTTACGCAGGTACCTCTGACTACTATACTAGCTTACCCAGGTACCTCTGACTACTATACCAGCTTACCCAGGTACCTTTGACTACTATACTAGCTTACCCAGGTACCGATGACTACTATACTAGCTTACCCAGGTACCTCTGACTACTATACTAGCTTACCCAGGTACCGCTGACTACTATACCAGCTTACCCAGGTACCTCTGACTACTATACTAGCTTCCCCAGGTACCTCTGACTACTATACTAGCTTCCCCAGGTACCTCTGTCTACTATACTTGCTTCCCCAGGTTCCGCTGACAACTATATTAGCTTCGCCAGGTACCTCTGACTACTATACTAGCTTGTGGTTTCAGAGGTTGATTCATAGCTCCTGTCCCCGCCTCTTCGCTGGTCACCAATAGGTCCCCTCTCTCCCTGTGTGTGTGTGTGTGTGTGTGTGTATGTGTGTGTGTGTGTGTGTGTGTGTGTGTGTGTATGTCAATGGCATTGTGAGTGAATATATAAGAGTGAAAAATAGTGAAAAATGTGAGAAAGAGTGAAAATTTGGTGTGGCCTAGTGAATGGAGAACTGCTGTCTAGGATGAGTGTAGGACCCTGATACCACTCTTACGACCCACAACATAATTGAAAGGAGAAAGAGAGAGAGAGAGAGAGAGAGAGAGAGAGAGAGAGAGAGAGAGAGAGAGAGAGAGAGAGAGAGAGAGAGAGAGAGAGAGAGAGAGAGAGAGAGAGAGAGAGAGAGAGAGAGAGAGAAGAACCGTAGTAACTGATTACTTGGAGTATACCTGGTGGGGTGTTTCGGGGGTCAGCGCCCCCGTGGCATGGTCCATGACCAGACCTGGTGGTGGTCAGGGACTGATCAACCAGATTGTTACTGCTGGTTGGATGTAAACCAATGTAGGAACCCCAGCCCTGCTTGTCAGGTGCTGACTTTGTTTCTGTCCAGCTCCCTCTTGAAGACCACAATGGGTATTCAAGACAGCCAGAGGTCTTGAAGACAACCAGGGGTCTTGAAGACAACCAGGGGTCTTGAAGACAACCAGGGGTCTTGAAGACAAACAGGGCGTCTTGAAGACAGCCAGGGGTCTTGAAGACAGCCTGGGGTCTTGAAGACAGCCAGGGGTCTTGAAGACAGTCAGGGGTCTTGAAGACAGTCATGGGTCTTGAAGACAGCCAGGGGTCTTGAAGACAACCAGGGGTCTTGAAGACAACCAGGGGTCTTGAAGACAGCCAGGGGTCTTGAAGACAACCAGGGGTCTTGAAGACAACCAGGGGTCTTGAAGACAACCGAGGACTTGAAGACAACCAGGGGTCCTGAAGACAACCAGGGGTCTTGAAGACAACCAGGGGTCTTGAAGACAACCAGGGGTCTTGAAGACAACCAGGGGTCTTGAAGACAACCAGGGGTCTTGAAGACAACTAGGGGTCTTGAAGACAACCAGGGGTCTTGAAGACAACCAGGGGTCCTGAAGACAACCAGCGGTCTTGAAGACAACCAGGGGTCTTGAAGACAACCAAGGGTCTTGAAGACAACCAGGGGTCTTGTAGCTGCCTCAGACTTTACTCTGTTCACTATTACTCTTTGTGTTCTATTTGTAAGGAACCTCTTCAAGGAGGACTCCTTGCTGTGGTGAAGAGGCTCTTGATCTGAGGAATTGGACCGCTTGGTCTTCTTCCTCAGACCGAACCTAATTATCCCCCAATCACCCCTCCCCTTTCCCATCTTCCCCATCCTCCCTTTTTCCCTTTCCTCCTCCTCCTCCTCATCCATCCCTTATTCCCTTCCCATTTTTAACCTGTGGGATTCTCTCCACAGGTTTTCTGGTTCCTAGGTAGGAGAAAGGGTACCGTGGTCCATCCCATTCCATTAAGGGTCTTGGCGGTGGTGTAGTTTGCCGTGGAATCTGGATCGCCTGGGGATGTCCTGATCCCTCTGCAGTCTCCCGGGGGGTGGCTTTAGGTATCTTTCGGGCGACGGGTGTATCTCTGGAGGCCACCTTTCGGATTCTTGGGGTGGTGGCCGAAGGCGGTATTCTTTGTGGCAGGTGTCCGGCCGCCCTCTCTTTTGTCCACCGAGGTGGCTCGGTGGATGTGAGGTTGCTATCCCGGATTGCTGGTTTACTGGCATGAAGGGTAGGGTATGGCACGGGTTCCATGCAGCATCTGCACTACTTGCGGTGTTGAGGTCCTCTTGGGCGCGGAGGGGGATTTATGCCCCTTTCATTCCTCCTAGGACCTATTCCTCCACGTTCCCCCCTTTTTTTATTATTTTTATTATTTTTCTTTTCTTCTTTTTTTTATTAAAAACAAAAAGAAAGAAGTAACCTAACCATGGACGACCCAATCCGTGAACCTACTACCCCCGGGACCCTTCCTGATACCGCACCCAGTTCTGACCCTACCTCATTAATGGACAACTCTTCGGACACCTTCAATACCCCTGTACCTCTTGCTGGTGCCGGTTCGTCACCTGCTTCAGGTACTGGGGTTCCGACCGGCCCTTTTGACACATCTGACCTTCGCTCTTCTCTGACCTTGATTCCGGCTTCTCCCTCTACGCGGCAATTTTCAGATTGCTCGCCTGTCACACGTCGGACCACCTCCGGTCCCACATCCAAACGACCAAGACTCTTACATGACAATTCGACACTTCCTTCTCATTCATCTCAGAAACGACCAGCACGTCACACACTCCCCTTAAACACTTTGTTTCACACTACTCAATGGACAAAGTTTTATACTCTGAGACCGACTACTCTGTTACAAAATGACGCGATATCTACTAGCAATAGACATCTCTAGTGAACACTAGAAAGGATAGCCCTTCTAGCATCCAGCCTGTTACTGGGCTTTTGCAACAAAGTCAGTATCCTGGTCCAGTTATCCAACATATTCAATAGTCATAGGATTACAACTGATAGGGTACTAACCAAAGCAATGAATTTAATAAATTTATTGACAAAGATAAAACGTCTAGGGTTTCAAAGTAAATAAATGTACATATGATCAGGATATTCATTACGTTATTAATTAGGAGGTTAGCTCCTACACTTCTCTCATAAACCATATTATTGTGCTGAAGGCACATATATCTTAAAGGCTCTTATGTACCATCTGGTACAATGTCAGCAATTTACAATAATACTAAGATATATACAAATATGTGTATGTGTGTGTGTGTATGTGTGTGCTCCAGGTAACTCGTTATGCCTCTTAAGACTCGACTCGACCAGTGACCGACTGAACGTCTTCTCATAAGCTAACTTCTCTAACAAACTAACAATCAGAACAGCTTGATTGAACAGTAATATGACCAATTCAACAAACAGCAATATAGCAAGAAGCAGCAACACAGCGTCAGGAACAAGGAGATAAAATAACGACCCTAACTGGGGACCATCAGCAGATCCTCCATAATAGTCACAAAAATTCCTTATTACTGAATCTAAGTTCAGCATAACCAAAATCCCCGACTGTGACGGTGCACAGATGCCTCAACGAATTAGGTCAAGAGCTATAGCTAGAGACCTGAGTTATCTCAGAGTGTCAATGTGACACAACCCAGTAAAAACGTCGAAAATCACTGTCTAGACTATTCTCTGTGAACAGAGTTACACAGAGTCCAGAGAAGTATGTGTCGTCTCACCACCGAACACATACTCTACCAAACAGTCTAAATGACGAGGGAACCAGCAGAGACAAGAGCGAGGTCTTTCTCCAACGAGAGTCAGCAGGCAAGGTGGGATCACGCAACCAACTGACTGCCCAGCCACTCCAGAGAAGGCGGCAGTATAACAAGCGAAGTGCAGTTAGCGAGGTAGTTTGCCAACTCAAGGCAGCTACTCAACACTCTCGAACAATGAGCAGAAACATTGGGCGTGTTTCTTTACACCTGTTGTCTATGTTCCCCATCAGTAAAATGGGTACCTGGGTGTTAGTCGACTGGTGTGAGTCGCATCCTGGGACACTGACCTAATTTGCCCGAAATGCTCAGCATAACAAGGGACTTTCTATATAGTAGTATGTCACTGATGTCAGCTATGGTCTGTATACCATGTACATGTACTTGTAGTAAATAAAGATATTATTATTATTATGATTATAGTATAAATTGTTACATCCTACCTAATAAAATAGCTAAGTCAAATAATAATATAAAGCAAGATATTAACGATTTAGCTATTATCGAAAATATCAGCAATATAAAATTATAGAAAATGGAAATATACATAATATACATCATATGAACAGTTATATACATTGTGGCCCATTCTTGGGTCGCAATATACTCCAAGTACCTATCTTTCCAATCATAGTATTGGTAAAGCTCTCCTACGCCATGTAGATAAAGATATCTCATCTCATCACGGTCCAGAATGCTGGCCAAGCTCGCGATCTTTCCTATCACTATTGACAAACATCATTCTCTCAATTCTTGTAGTGGTACTGTCATTTTACCCCACACCATTGTCCAACAGAATTTCCAGACATGTGGTGATGACATTCTGGAACAGCTTGAGCTCCAAGAACTCCCTATCCTTAAAGTTGACACTTTTGTCCTCCCTGCCGGTAAGCAAAGACGTTTTCCTTGCAATATAGCTCGTTTAACATTTGACTGCCATAAACTTCCACCCTCGGTCTACATTGCAGGTCAACGTTTACAAGTTCGAAAGGTGACCCCTAAACCGCAACAGTGTAGAAACTGCTGGCGTTTTGGTCATCCAGTGAAATATTGCAGGTCCATGGCCGAATGCCCAGTCTGTGGTGCCGACGACCATGCCAGTTCTTCTTGTAATCTACCTCCCTCCTGCCTTAACTGTCATTTGGTGCATCCATCGTACTCTCGCCGTTGTCAGGTTTACCTAAATGAGCGGGAAATCCGTTGTCTCAAAGAGGCGGAAGGCTTTTCATATGCTATGGCCGTCTCTCATCTACTCCTTCAAGGGAGACTTTCCCGTATTTCCTATTCTCGCATTGCTACACGTGCCCCCACTTCTGGGGTCACAACTTATGCGGCTTCCTCTGTGGTCGCCCCATCCTCAGTCACCTCGGCATCCCTTACTGTCCTCACCCCTTCCTCTACTCACTCGCACAGTTCTGTGTCTTCACGCCCTCATCTAATGCCTAATTCTCACCGCCCCTCTTCTCATAAGTCCGGTAAAAAATCCCCATTGCCGGGTTCTTCACCTCCGACTAGTTCTGTAACGTGTGTGGAGGTTCATCCTCCTCCTCGTTCAATATCTTCCTCCTTTGTCCCCTCCCAAGTTTCTTCCTTGACTGCCTCCCCCCAGGTCGCTTCCACTCCTGTCCCCTCCCAAGTTCCTTCGACAGTCTCCTCTTCCATCTCCTCGCCCTCTACTTTAGTACAGTCTATAGTCTCCCAGATTGTTGCTCACCCTTCTCCTCCTTCCATCTCTAATGTGGTCCCACATCCTGCATCTTTGTTTTCCGAAACGCTGGAAACTATCGCAGGATTTATTGCAGAGACTGGACCATTGATGGACACCACTCCACCTCTGGTTCCTCCTCCTCTCTCTACTCTGTCTATACCCCTCCTTCCTTCACAGCATCCTACTCCTTCTTTGATTACAGGTCTTCCGCTGCCTCCACATGTGGACTTTTCTAATCCTAGTCCATAGATACCTCTAACTTCGACTTGAATCTTTCTCTCCATAAATCATAGCTTATTTGCAGTGGAATATCAGAGGCTTCAGGGGTAACCGGGGTGAGCTTCAGGTGTTGCTCTCCCAGTTTTCCCCTGTTGGGGTCTTTGCAAGAACCCAAATTGCAATCCACTGTTATCCATCCGTTTTCGGGCTATGATTTGTTATATTCATCGGATCCTTTTTCCGATGGAACCTTTAACGAAAGTGCTCTTCTTATCCGCACTGGTATTCCATAAGTTCAGCTCTATGTTTATTCTTCTCTACACTACACCGCAGTCCGTATCCACTTGAATAAGTGGTATACACTCTGTTCTTTATATCTCTCCCCTTCTCAGACATTGTCTATCCCAGATGTTGATTTTCTGGGTTCTTCCTTACCACCACCACCCCTTCTGTTACTTGGCGATTTTAACGCACACCATTTTCTTTGGGAGGAGGGTCTCAATGTGACTCCCGTGGCGTTCAGTTGGAGACATTTCTTGCTTCTCTTCCTCCATGTTTTAAATACGGATACTCCCACCCATTTTGATCCTTGAACTCATTCTTTCTCTTGCATCGATCTTCTATCTGCTCTTCCTCAACTGTCCTTGACTTCACCTGGTCTGTCCTCCCGGACTTACATGACAGCGATCATTTTCCAATCATCCTCATGTCCCCTTCGTATTCTCCACCTCCTCGTAGCCCACGCTAGCAATTTGACCGGGCGAAATGGGACCTTTACGCACATCGTACTGCCTTTCATGAGGCTCCTTCCTCGTCCTCCATTGATGAGGTTTTACATATCTTCTCATCCTCCGTCTTAACCGCAGCTTCACATTCTATTCCCCAAACCTCGGGCAAGCATCCTCAGAAGTGCGTGCCTTGGTGGTCTCGTGCTTGTGCTCGGGCAGTGCGTTTGAAACGCAGAACCACAGAGAGACTCCTTGATTTGAAGCAGAGGAGAGCAATTGCTCGCCATGTCATCCGCGAGGCTAAACGCACTTGCTGGTGGGATTACGTTTCCACCGTCACTTCGGCTTCCTCGATGAGTGCAGTCTGGGAAAAAAGTGCGGAAATTGAGTGGTAAATTCTCCCCGACCCGGCTCCTGTTCTTCAGGTTGCCGGTGTCGATTAGCACACCCTCTTGCCTTTGCCACTGAAATTGGTAATCATCTGGTCCGCATTTCTCAGGGGCTCCATCTATGCCCCTCGTTCCTTTCTTCTAAGTCTGCCAGCGAGTTAAAGCCCTTTGATATTTCTTCTCTCAGAGATGAATCTTATAATGTGCCT
Source organism: Cherax destructor (assembly GCA_009830355.1). NCBI lineage: Eukaryota > Metazoa > Arthropoda > Malacostraca > Decapoda > Parastacidae > Cherax > Cherax destructor. The sequence goes on along the minus strand of WNWK01049011.1, from coordinate 3,660 downwards.
TTTACCCTTCAAGAACTGGAGGCAACACTCTCTGCTTGCCGATCATCGGCAGCTGGGCCAGACGGCATACATATTCGTATGCTACAACATTTACATCAGTCTGCTCTTACTGTCCTCTTACGACTCTTTAATCTCATATGGTCGCAAGGAGTTCTTCCCCAGCTGTGGAAGTCTGCTATTGTTCTCCCTTTTCGCAAACCAGGTACTACGGGACGTGATCCCTCTCACTACCGTCCCATCGCTCTTACCAGTGCAGTTTGCAAGGTGATGTTATTGCCATCTTTTTTGACCTTGAGAAGGCTTATGACACAACTTGGAAGTGTAATATCTTGGCCCAGGCCCACTCCTTAGGCCTCCGTGGCAATCTACCATTTTTCCTTAAGGCCTTCTTAACTGAAAGACATTTCCGTGTCTGGGTTAGTAATGAACTTTCCCCGGACTTTGTCCAAGCTGAAGGTGTCCCCCAGGGATGTGTTCTGAACACAACACTCTTTCTCCTTGCTATAAATAATCTGGCATCTGTTCTCCCATCAAACATTTGGTCATCGCTCTATGTGGATGACTTTGCTATAGCTTGTGCAGGTGCTGACTGTCACCTCACTGCAGTTTCCCTCCAGCATGCCATCAACCGGGTTTCTGATTGGGCCACCACTCACGGGTTTAAATTTTCTAGTGGCAAAACTCATCAAATTGCGTTTACTAGACGTTCAGTGGTCTCTGATCATCCGTTGTACCTATACGACTCACGTATCCCAGAACGTGATAGTCAGGTTTCTTGGCCTCCTGTTTGACCGTCGATTGTCCTAGAAACCTCACATTACCTCTCTGAAGGCGACTTGTCATATCCGGCTAAACCTCCTTAAAACCCTAGCACATCTTTCATGGGGGGCTGATCGTAGAACTCTCCTTCGCCTGCATTCAGCCCTAATTTGATCGAAACTCGATTATGGTGACTAGATATATTCGGCGGCCTTCCCTGCTACTCTTTCCAGCCTTAATCCCGTCCATCACCAGGGATTGCGTTTATGCCTTGGGGCATTTCGTTCTTCCCCGGTTGAGTCTCTCTATGTAGAAGTGAACATTCCTTCCTTGTCCGATCGTCGTGATGCACATTGCCTTCGCTATTATGTTCGCTCTCATGACCTCCGCATTGCTTCCATGTATAGGATTGTCACAGATGTTAGTAGACGCTCGTTATTTGTTCGTCGACCCTGTGTACTTCGTCCCTTTTCTCTTCGTCTACATTCGCTCTTGTCTTCCCTTCAGCTACCACCTTTCAATATTCATGTGGCATCTCTCTTTCCTCTACCCCCTTGGGAAGTTCCTGCTGTCCGTGTCTGTTCTTTTCCTCTGCCTTGCGCGAAAGCCCAACTACCTACGGCGGCTTCTCGCCTCTTTTTCTAGACCACTCGTTCTCATTCCCATGCTATCGCAGTGTACACCGATGGTTCTAAGTCATCTGACGGCGTCGGATTCGCAGCAGTGTTTCCGGACAGCGTCGGCAAGGGCATCTATTACCCTCGGCTAGCATATTTACGGCTGAATTGTATGCCATTCTTGTGGCACTTATCCGTATTGCATCTATGCCTGTGTCACCATTTGTGGTCGTTTCAGACTCCCTTAGTGCTTTACAGGCTATCCGTAAAATTGATACACCTCACCCCCTAGTTCTTCGTATCCACCTTTTGTTACGCCGTATCTTTAGCAAGCATAAAGATATTGTCTTTTGTTGGGTCCCTGGTCATGTTGACGTACAGGGCAATGAACAGGCAGACACTGCTGCGCGGTCAGCAGTACATGACCTTCCAGTTTCATATAGAGGTGTTCCTTTCACGGACTATTTTGCGGTCATTGCTACCCACCTTCGCACCCGTTGGCAACAACGCTGGTCTGACCTGCTGAATAACAAACTTCATTCTATTAAACCGAATATAGGTTTCTGGCCTCTTCTTGTCACCAATGTCGAGGTTGGAGACTACACTCTCCCCGTCTTCGCATCGGCCACACTCGTCTTACTCACGGGTATCTCATGGAGAGGCTCCTGCCCCTCTCTGTGAGCATTGTCAGGTTCCAGTGTCTGTTCGACATATTCTGCTGGACTGCCCACTCTATCAACGAGCAGAATTTACCACCAACGGCGTCTTCGCCTGCGGCCCTTTCTTTACCTTCCCTTCTTGCTGATGGACCCTCCTTTAATCCTGACTCTCTCGTTGACTTTTTGACAGAAACTGACTTACTGCACAAACTCTAAAGGTTATACCTCTAGCACCTCCCTCAGTCCCTTCTACCTGCATCCTGCCCTAACCTGCTGCGCTGTATGACCCCTGTGGTTCAGCGCTTCTTTTTATTATAATAATAAAAATATTTGTAAGGAAGTTATAGATCCATCTACCAACTTTTCCTGTTATTCCTTTATCACGCATTTTTTTGTGCTATTACACCATGACCGCTCTTGTTGAAGACTTTTGTCTTCCAGGGCATCCAAGACAATGTGGTAGTGGTCCAGTAGTTGGAGAGGCAGCAGCGACCATCCAAGACCATGTGGTAGTGGTCCAGTAGTTGTGAGAGGCAGTAGCGACCACCCAAGACCATGTGGTAGTGGTCCAGTAGTTGTGAGGAGTAGCGACCATCCAAGACCATGTGGTAGTGGTCCAGTAGATGTGAGAGGCAGTAGCGACCATCCAAGACCATGTGGTAGTGGTCCAGTAGTTGAGAGGCAGCAGCGACCATCCAAGACCATGTGGTAGTGGTCCAGTAGTTGTGAGAGGCGTAGCGACCACCCAAGACCATGTGGTAGTGGTCCAGTAGTTGTGAGAGGCAGTAGCGACCATCCAAGACCATGTGGTAGTGGTCCAGTAGTTGTGAGAGGCAGTAGCGACCATCCAAGACCATGTGGTAGTGGTCCAGTAGTTGAGAGGCAGCAGCGACCATCCAAGACCATGTGGTAGTGGTCCAGTAGTTGTGAGAGGCAGTAGCGACCACCCAAGCACCATGTGGTAAATGGTCCAGTAGTTGTGAGAGGCAGAGTGACCATCCAAGACCATGTGGTAGTGGTCCAGTAGTTGTGAGAGGCAGTAGCGACCATCCAAGACCATGTGGTAGTGGTCCAGTAGTTGAGAGCAGCAGCGACCATCCAAGACCATGTGGTAGTGGTCCAGTAGTTGAGAGGCAGCAGCGACCATCCAAGACCATGTGGTAGTGGTCCAGTAGTTGTGAGAGGCAGTAGGACCATCCAAGACCATGTGGTAGTGGTCCAGTAGTTGTGAGAGGCATCAGGACCATCCAAGACCATGTGATAGTGGTCCAGTAGTTGGAGAGGCAGCAGCGATCATCCAAGACAATGTGGTAGTGGACCAGTAGTTGTGAGAGGCAGCAGCGACCATCCAAGACCATGTGGTAGTGGTCCAGTAGTTGTGAGATGCAGAGACCATCCAAGACCATGTGGTAGTGGTCCAGTAGTTGTGAGAGGCAGTAGCGACCATCCAAGACCATGTGGTAGTAGTCCAGTAGTTGTAAGAGGCAGCAGCGACCATCCAAGACAATGTGGTACTGGTCCAGTAATTGTAAGAGGCAACGCGACCATCCAAGACCACGTGGTAGTGGTCCAGTAGGAGAGGCAGTAGCGACCATCCAAGACCATGTGGTAGTAGTCCAGTACTT
>WNWK01049010.1:0-13347 GCA_009830355.1 Cherax destructor | reverse complement strand
ATTTCAGGGTGGAAAAACTTACAGGACGGGAGGTTGCATTTGCCTGTTTTCATATGGGAACGGCATTTTCTGGGTGATCATAATTGCATGACCCATCTGATTTCCCAGATTTTCCATGCCTGCAGATACCAAGTGCATAGTATTCACATAGGCCTGGTTTCCGTTTGCCCTGTTTTTTTGTGACTGTGTTCCCCATTGGTGGGTGTGTTCCTGTCTTGTGTCTGCTTCGTTACTGGTGCTAATGGAGTCTTCAACTTTTTCCGGTGTGTGTGTATGTGTATATGTGGGTGTGTATGTACTCACCTAACTGTACTCACCTAATGTGGTTGCAGGGGTCGAGGACTCAGCTCCTGGCCCCCTCTTCGTTGTCTGCTACTGGGTCTCTGCTTTCCTGCTCCATAGCTTTATCATACCTTGTCCTAAAACTATGTATGGTTCCTGCCTCCACTATATCTTTCTCTAGACTATTCCACTTCCTGACTACTCTGTGGCTGAAGAAATGCTTCCTAACATCCCTTTGACTCATCTGAGTCTTCAGCTTCCAGTTGTTTCTTGTGTTCCTCTCTGAAACATCCTGTCACTGTCTACCTTGTCAATTCCCCGCAGTTTTTGTATGTCGTTTTCATGTCTCCTCTGACCCTTTTTCCTCCAGTGTTGTTAGTCCTATTTCAATCTTTCTTCATAAGACAGACCCCTGAGTTGTGGAACTAACCTTTCGCAAACTTGCACTTTCTTTTCTTTACATGTTGACCAGGTGTGGTTCAGACTGGTGCTGCATATTCTAGTATGGGCCTGACGTACAGGTATCAGTGTCTTGAACGATTCCTTGTTAAGGTAACGGAACGCTAATCTTAGGTTTCCAGTCGCCCATAACTGCCGCATTTATCTGGTTGATGTGTGCCTCCGGAGACGTATATGTGTGTGTGTGACCCATCAATAAAATTTGCACCAAGAACTCATTACTTTTGTGACCGGGTGTGACTAGTGAATTGTTCATTGTTTTATAATTTGTTCATGATTGTAACCATGTATAAACGTAAGTAAATTTACTTCATGTTTCATTACCTTTGTAACTTGTGAGTTCATTACCTTTGTAACTTGTTAGTTCATTACCTTTGTAACTTGCTCAGCTATCAAAACTTTGGGGTCCAGTCCCTGAACCCATTATGTACCTCTGTAATCTTTTGACTACCCCACAGGATGGGTATGGGGTGCATAATAAAAGATATCAAACTAAACCTCAACGGGGGTAACCACGGTAAAATTATACTAGTCGGTCAACTCCCCGGGAGAATATTTTGTTGTAAGTGGCGGTGAAGCCCAGACAGGTAATCTCTTAATTCCCCACACCGATGGTTCAAAGTCGTCTGACTGCATCGGATTCGCAGCAGTGTTCCGGACAGCGTCGTGCGAGGGCATATATTACCCTCGCAGCATATTTACGGCTGAATTGTATGTCATTCTTGTGGCACTTATCCGTATTGAATCTATGCCTGTATCACCATTTGTGGTCGTTTCAGACTTCCTTAGTGCTTTACAGGCTATCTGTAAAATTGATACACCTCACACCCTAGTTCTTTGTATCCAACTTTGGTTGCCGTTCTCTAGCAAGTACAAAGATATTGTTTTTGTTGGGTCCGTGGTCATGTTGACGTCAGGGCAATGAACAGGAAGACACTGCTGCGCAGTCAGCAGTACATGACCTTCCACTTTCCTATAGAGGTGTTCCTTTACAGTCTATTTTGCGGTCATTGCTACCCACCTTCGCACCCGTTGGCAACAACGTTGGTCTGGAACTGCTAAATAACAAACTTCATTCTATTAAACCAGTATAGGTTTCTGGCCTTCTTGTCACCAATGCGAGGTTGGGAGACTACACTCCCGTCTTCGCATTGGCCACACTCGTCTTAAGCACGGGTATCTCATGGAGAGGCTCCCTGCCCTCTCTGTGAGCATTGCAGGTTCCAGTGTCTGTTCGACATATCCTGTTGGACTGCCCACTCTATCAACGAGCACGCAGAATTTACCTCCAACGACGTCTTCGCTCTGCGGCCCTTTCTTTACCTTCCTTCTTGCGATGGCCCCTTTAATCCTGACTCCTCATTGACTTTTTAACAGAAACTGACTTACTACACAAACTCTGAAGATTATACCTCTAGCACCTCCCTCAGTCCCTTCTACCTCGATCTCTTGCTACCCTCCCCCCTGCACTATCCACCGCTCATCTGCACTCCATACCCTACTAATCGTCCATCCCCCTCTTACAACCCACCCTCCCTGCATCCTACATAACCTGCAGCGCTGTATAACCCCTGTGGTTTAGCGCTTCTATTTGATTATAATAATAAAACTCTAATGCCCCTCATTTGAATGAATTGGACGGCCTATTTTTGGTGTCATCGGCAAACTTTGCTTATGTCGCTTATTTATTCCCTCATCTATGTCGTTTATGTAGATTGTGAACAACAAGGGGCCCAATACGATCCCTGTGGAACACCGCTCGTGACGCTTCCCCACTCTGATTTCTCTCCATTTATGCAAACTCTCTGCTGCCTATTTGTCAACCATGCCTCTATCCAGGAAAAAATTCTCCTCCTATTCCGTGTGCCTTAATTTTCCTCAATAGTCTCTGATGTGGGACTCTATCAAAAGCCTTACTGAAGTCCATATACACAATATCATATTCATTATCATGATCTACCTCCTCAAACACCTTAGTGAAAAAGTTATTAAATTTGTAAGGCAGGAACGCCCTTTTGTAAAACCGTGCTGAGATTCGTTGATTAATTTATGCTTTTCAAGATGGCTGCGAATTGCCTCGGCAATTATTGATTCCATAAATTTTCCCACTAAGGAGGTTAGGCTTATTGGTCTATAGTTCGAAGCTAAGGACCTGTCACCTGCTTTGAAAATAGGTATTACATTTGCCATTTTCCACTTACTTGGCACCATGCCAGTTTGCAGTGATATGTTGAAAAGATTAGCCAACGGTTTGCTAAGCTCCTCTTTACATTCCTTTAGAACCCTTGCATACAGTTCATCAGGGCCTGGGGATTTGTTAGGTTTCAATTTATCTATTTGTCTAAGGACCATGTCACTTGTGACCCTAATCGTGCATAGTTTACTATCATCCTGTTCTACATAATTAATTATTTCTGGAATATCGCTAGTATCTTCCTGTGTAAAAACTGAGAGGAAGTACGTGTTAAACATTCTACACATTTCCTTATCACTGTCGGTGAGCTGACCTGAGTAACTTTTGAGTGGGCCTATCTTGTCCCTAATCTTACTTCTGTATACCTGAAAAATCCTTTTGGGTTAGTCTTCGATTCTCTCGCAACTTTAACCTCATAGTCTCTTTTTGCTTTTCTTATTCCCTTTTTTATTTCTCTCTTTAACTGAATATATTGATTACTTAATTGCCCCTCTCCTCTTTTGATTCGCCTATATATGCCTCTCTTTTGACCAATGAGATGTTTTAATCTATTGTTCATCCATTTAGGATCATTTTTGTTTGATCTGATTTCCCTATTAGGAACGTCATATTGGCAATCACCACCTACCTGACCCACTGTCAGGTCATTCCAGTTCAGCCTACCCAGGTAATTTTTCAGTCCTATGAAATCAGCCAGGCGGAAGTCAGGGACATAGACTTGATTTCCATTAGTAGGGTAATTCCATGATATATTAAAACTGAGTGATTTGTGATCACTTTCCCCAAGCTCATCATTAACCTCGAGATTATTAACTAGCGTTTCCCTGCTGGCAAGAACCAAGTCTAGCAGGTTATTTCCTCTAGTTAGTTCTGTCACCAACTGTTTCAAAAAACAATCCTGAATCGTATCAAGAAAGTCACTTGACTCTAAATTTCCTGTCAAATTGCTCCAGTCAATTTGTCTAAAGTTGAAATCTCCCATTAGCACAACATTTTCATGTGTAGATGCCTTACGAATTTCATCCCATAGAAGTTTACTGCACTCCCTATCAAGATTTGGGGGCCTGTAAATCACACCCAAAATAAGTTTTACACGGCCCTCAAGAAGCTGTAACCAAACAGATTCAGTGGCTGACGCTTATAATTTTATATCTTGTCTAACACAACAATTTAAATTGTCTTTGACGTACATCACTACTCCACCACCCTTCCTGTTGACCCTATCAGTGTGGAATAATTTATATCCTTGTATGTGACATTCAGAAGGCAACTCTCTATCTTCCAGAATCTGGAATTCATTACCAGTAAATATTAAGATAACCTTGTCTGAAAATCAATTTAAGACTCAACTCAAAAACCACCTACTCACCCAAAACTAAATAATCTTCAATACTGACAAGACCTACTTCATACAGTTTGGAAGCAAAGTCACAAATGTTCCACTTAACATAACACTTAATGGTACACCCATCACAAGACTCACAGAGGGAAAATTCCTAGGAATCCACCTTGACAGTAGCCTTAAATTCCAAACACACATACAACAAATTTCCAAGAAAATCTCGAAGACAGTAGGCATATTATCAAAGATACGCTATTATGTACCTCAATCAGCTCTCCTTGCACTCTATCATTCACTTATCTACCCGTATCTCACCTATGGAATCTGTGCATGGGGATCAACAACGTTAAATCACCTTAGACCACTCATAACACAACAAAAGGCCGCAGTCAGAATGATAACAAATTCCCACTCTAGACAGCATACTCCACCAATATTCAAAAGTCTCAAACTACTCACCGTAAAGAACATTCATACTTACTCTTGTGCCTACTACATATATAAAACTTTACACTCTAATATAAACCCTCTGCTCAAAACTCACCTCACCAACTTTAATAGGACCCATGACCACAACACACGACACAGATCACTTTTTGATATACCCCGTGTTCATATCAACCTATGTAAAAATTCTATGCACATAAAGGGCCCCAGAATCTGGAATTCATTACCAGTAAATATTAAGATAATCTTGTCTGAAAATCAATTTAAGACTCAACTCAAAACCACCTACTCACCCAAACCTAAATGATCATGCTATAAACTACTTTGAAAAATGCTCATTGTTACTTTCCTATACGATAATCTCAATTTTTAATAATATGTTACTATTATGTTACCCCTACTCATATTATAAGTTAATGTCAAAAATGCTCAATGTTATTTTCCTTAAGATAATCTCAATTCCATATTATCATTCAAGAATCTTAACACCTGTAACAATCTAAGATCTAATATCATTATATAATAATTTAAACAGTAAAATTTCATCATATTGTAATTTTGAAAATAATTTTTAACTAGAATAAACTCAATAAATTTCTCTAATATTAAGTACCTAGTTTTTAAGGACTAGAATAAGCTGCCCCTAATGCCATGGCATGTCAGTGGCTCTCCTTGCACTCAATTTACATTGTAACTTCCAATACCCATGTAACCTGCAATGAAATAAAATTTGTTTGTTTGTTTGTATAAACTACTTTGAAAAATGCTCATTATTACTTTCCTATACGATAATCTCAATTTTTAATATGTTACTATTATGTTACCCCTACTCACATAAAACTAAATACTCATATTATAAGTTAATGTCAAAAATGCTCAATGTTATTTTCCTTAAGATAATCTCAATGCCATATTACCATTCGAGAATCTAAACACCTGTAACAATCTAATACCATCATTTAATAATTTTAACAGTAAAATTTCATCATATTGTAATTTGAAATTTTTTTTTAACTAGAATAAACTCAATAAATTGCTCTAATATTAAGTACATGTCTAAGTTACTAGATTAAGCTGCCCCTAATGCCATGGCATGTCAGTGGCTCTCCTTGCACTCACTTTACATTGTAACTACCAATACCTATGTAATCTGCAATGAAATAAAATTTACTTTACTTTACTTTGTATACTGCTTCTTTGTTTATGATATTTTTCACTAGTGTATTATCCCAAATTAAAGCTTTTTATTTTATTTTTTATCTGCCTATATTATCTCCGTCTCCTCAGCACCTTTGCAAAAGATTTTTGTGTATGTTAGTACACCAAAAGTGTGAATAAAAACTTTTTCTCCAAAATGTATAATAAAGTTTTGTGTTTGTAGTCGCTGACAACAACATTCAAACCTTCTCCCGGGTCTCCTTACTTCAAGGTTAGTTCAGTATTTTACTAGTTTTTACCACTATTAACCTTCTGTATTACCCCTGCGGGATTACCGCTTACTCTGTAACATAATAATAATGCACAGTTGACATTATTTAGTTATTAATAAGAGGTCAGTGACCTGTTACAAGAGACGTGTGGGTTGGTTATCCAGCTGCTTAAATATTTGTCACTCATATACGGTCAGTAAAGATGTACATTATACAAACATTGCAGAAATATGTAACATTAGTGTTAAAGAAATTTAACGTGAATTCAAAGCTGGGTAAATGTTTTGTATAGGCCTTAGGCCAGGTAATATTTATCCAAGGCTGGGTAAATGTTTCCTATAGAGCCGACTTAAATATTATGTGTTGCTCCATAATATTCTAGAATATTACAAAAAAAATTAAACTATCACATGCACGTAAATGAAGGTTTTATTTGGATTATTTATCACAAAGGGTTAATAACCCCGGATAAGCCAACAAAGCCACTGCCATTGGACTATCAGCTTTATTTTCATTGAGGTCCTTTGATCCTCTTCCCCAGGATGCGACCCTCAACACTCGCCAAACACCCACGTACCTACTTATTGCTGCAGTGATGCACATAATGGCATGATCCAAAATTATGTACACCTGTCATGAGCACCTAAGTGGCCTAGGCCAGACTCAGGCCTATGCTTTATTTTGTATTGTTTAGTCCCTTAATCTAAATAGGTTATTCTTGGTTAAATTTAAGGTTATATAATATATATAATTATCTATCTCAAGTATGATGGACTTATTTCATAGGAACAGGTGATATCTTAATATGCAATATATCCATAATGAAAATTAGTTATATATCTTGTGGTTTCGTGATTTCTCTCATTATCAAGGAACACTGTTCCTGGATAATGTTAGAAATAATGAAAGTGCTTGAAATATTACCATTTTTCACTGTGGTTATATAGGATATCAAGTATATAATGCATGTGATAATATCATTACTTCACAAATATAAACAAAATTTTCACAAAAAATAATTCAAGAGGAATCATTAAAATGTTTTGCTACACCAGCAGTGATGCAACAGTGTCACAGCTGGTTCTGAGGGAGACAACAGTGTCACAGCTGGTTCTGAGGAGACAACAGTGTCACAGCTGGTGCAACTTTCTGCACTGTTGTCATTTTATGACAGGCACAAGTGTCATATCTAGTGCAGAGGTAGCAGCTGCCTGTGCAGTTGTAATGGTATGGCAGGCAACATTGAAATGGTAGAGAACGTTTTCTGAAGTACAAAAGTAAAAATTTGATGGAAAAGGTTTGGAATTACACAGGCGCAAATGTAGTGGTCTGGGCACGACTTGCATCGGCAATTTCGCCCACTAGGAATGCTGTTTTAAGCCAATTTCATTGCTCCATTTTACAAAATTTTTAGCTGTTTTGCTAGTATGTTTTCAGTTCTATTTATTGAGCACAAGAAATTGCCCATTCAACTGTTAAAACAACCCTATAAAGTGCACACATCGGCAATTTGGCCAATTTTATACAAAATTAAAAAATGTTATTAAAAAGTTGAAAATAAACAATGTAGGCACTAAACCAACATTTCCTCTGTTCATTAATCACGTCTCCAGGCCTCTCCTATATTAAACTTTCCTTCCATTTTTAATTGGTAAAAATGTAATATTTCTGCTGTGTTAAGCCTAATTTCAAGCTGTACTTCCAGTCTTGAAACCAACCAAAATTATCTCTGTTTCAGTATTACAGTGGACCCTCAGTTTTCGTTCACCTCCAAACTCGAACAATTATGTAAGTGTATTTTTGTAAGAGCTTTTGTAAGTGTATTTTTAGGGGTCTGAAACGACTAATCTAATTTACATATGTCCTTATGGGAACAAATTCGTTCGGTAACGGCACTTGAACAGCATTCTGGAAAGAATTTTCAACGCAAACCAAGGGTCCACTGTATATCATCCATAAAATCGTAAAAAGTATCCTAGAAAACACTTCATAGTGCTATTTTGAACCAAACACAAGGTTGGAGTTTTGCTTTTCTCATCATGCACCAAATAGGGCAGGATTTTTTTTTTATGCTGTGCACGCTCATCGCACAGACCCATTCTCTCATATCTAGGCCAAAATTTACCACTCACTGCTTAATGTGGTCTACGCCAGGGACCCTGACATCAATAACGTAGATCTACATGATGGCCACTTGAAGGGTTACTAGGCTTGCATTTTATACTAATGTGACAAAACTTCCTTGTGAGGTTGCTCTATACCAACCTACTACAATTTTCCGGTAGTACTGTAAATTTATAAAATTCTGTAGTTCATTTAACACACAGACTAATTGTTATACGTATGCATATGTTGCTGGTGAATTATGTATAGCTATATTTTTAACTCAGGATAAACCAACTAAGTCATTGTGACATTTTATTGCTGGTCAACATTGGATGATAATGTCTGTGCTCTTCCATGAAAGTTGCTAGAGAGTAAGAAGATTCTTCAGACTAAGAACCCAGTAAGATTAATAATTCAACATAACCCAGGAAAGCGAAGCAATGTGGCTTATTTCTATTGGGTCGTTTTCAGGGCCTTACCCAGGTTGCAACCCATAACAGTTGATTAACTCCTAGATGTCTATTTACTGCTAGGTTACAGGCAGCAGGTGTTAAAAGAATTGTATGCACATCCTGCCTTGTCAAGGGTTCGACTATGTACAGTGGACCCCCGGTTAACGAACACCCCGGAAATCGTATAATTATGTAAGTATAATATTGCAAGTGCTTGTGGAAGTGTATTTTTGGGGGTCTGAAATAGACTAACGTACGTAACATTATTTCTTAAGGAAGTAAATTCGTTCAGTAATGGCACTTGAGCAGGCTTCTGGAATGATTTTTTTTCGTTAACCGGGGTCGACTGTTATATACACAGATTTTGCAAAAGCCTTTGACAAGTGTGACCATGGTGTAATAGCACACAAATGCGTGATAAAGGAATAACAGGAAAAGTTGGTAGATGGATCTATAATTTCCTAACATGTAGAACACAAAGAGTAGTAGTCAACAGAGTAAAGTCCGAGGCAGCTACTGTGAAAAGCTCTGTTCCACAAAGCACAGTACTTGCTCCCATCCTATTCCTTATCCTCATATCAGATATTGACAGGGATATAAGCCACAGTGCTGTGTCTTCCTTTGCAGATGACACCCAAATCTGTATGATGGTGTCCACCGTTGAAGACACGGCTAGACTCCAAGCAGACATAAACCAAATCTTTAAATGGGCTGCAGAATACAATATGAAGTTCAATGATGAGAAATTTCAATTACTCAGATACGGAAAACGTGAAGAAATTAAAATCTCATCGGAGTACAAAACTAATTCCAACCACACAATAGAGCGAAAAACTAATGTCAAAGACCTTTGAGTGATCATGTCAGAGGATCTCACCTTCAAGGACCATAACAAAGTAGCAATTGCATCTGCTCGAAAAATGACAGGATGGATAATGAGAACCTTCAAAACCAGGGATGCTAAGCCCATGTTGACACTTTACAGATCGCTTGTTCTATCTAGGCTGGAATATTGCTGCACACTAACTGCACCTTTCAAGGCGGGTGAAATTGCTGACCTTGAAAATGTGCAGAGAACCTTCACCGCACGCATAAGTGCGATAAACCACCTCAACTACTGGGAGCACTTGAAGTTCCTAAACCTGTACTCTCTAGAATGCAGGCGGGAGAGATACATTATTATATACACATGGAAAATTCTCGAGGGCTTAGTACCAAACTTGCACACAAAAATCACTCCCTACGAAAGCAAAAGACTCGGCAGGCGATGTAACATCCCCCAATGAAGAGCAGGGTGCCACTAGCACGTTGAGGGACAACACAATAAGTGTCAGGGACCCAAGATTGTTCAACTGCCTCCCAGCATACATCAGGGGGATTACCAACAAACCCCTGGCTGTCTTCAAGCAGGCACTGGACAGGCATCTAAAGTCGGTACCTGACCAGCCAGGATGTGGTTCGTACGTTGGACTGCGTGCGGCCAGCAGTAACAGCCTGGTTGATCAGGCTCTGGTCCAACAGGAGGCCTGGTCACGGACCGGCGCGGGGGCGTTGACCCTGGAATTCTCCAGGTAGACTCCAGGTAGACTCTACTTTCAATTGTGAGCCGAAAGCACTTACTACTGTGGTATGAGGGACCTACTTCATTACAATGATGAATGGCTTTTTTTTCATTGGGTCACCCTGCCATGGTGAGTAATAGCCAGTGACTTAAAAATGAATGATAATAAGCATTGCATGAGTAAACTTAAATAGGTTTATTTAATTTTTTACTGTCACAGGTCTTGTTTTGTATGATGACTAGGTTGATTTTCTAAGTGGGAATAGTATCTAGTTTTCCATGGATATTGGAGCCTATCGTAGTTTACAAGATTTCTTGCATGAAGGCAAGTTGTTGAATATGCTACTAGTGTTTCTTCACCTCAGTTTTGCAGGGTACAACATTAATTATAGATGGGATCTTGTGATGATGAGTCTGATATAGAGCCTGGCTCAGAGGCTGGAGAGTCTGCTGAACAACACCACATCTCTGAGAGAACACTCAGCTCCAGTGATGGTGAAGATCACCAGGAGAGAAGTAACAATAATAATGGTTCAACACTTCCAGACACACACCCCAGGCAAGGCCAACAGGTAAATTGAAAATATTTTATTCAACAACACAAATTTAAGAAGTGTCAAAATACAGTGTACAGGTGCTCCTCAACATAACATGGGGTAAAGTTCCGATGAACCAATCGTAAGTTGAAAATATCGTACATTGAATGTGAATATATGATAAATGAGTAAATAAATAACTACTGACACTGAATAAGTAAATAAACAAATAATTACTGTAAATACTGGTATTGAAAAGTAAATAAGCGAATACAAGTTTATCCTATTAATAAATATACAGTACTGTACAAACTTTGATGACTACTGAATGTACATCACTATTGCATCATCGTATATTCGAACCATCGTAAAGCAAGGATCATCTGTAGTACAGTGGACCCTCGCCATTCGAATTTAATCCGTTCCAGGAGCTTGTTCTTAACGTGAAATGTTCGAAGGCGATTTAATTTTTCCCATAAGAAATAATGGAAATACAATTAATCCGTTCCAGAAATCCAAAAATATATAAAAAATAATATATTTTAATAAAAATTAAGCTTCTACATAGACAAAAACATTAAATACTACAGTGCTGTACTACTAAAAGTATTAGTAAATAAATGCAAGTCTTTTACTTACCATTATTGAAGATTGTTGATGGCATATGGAAGAGAGGGAGGAGGAGTGAGGGAGGGGGTTAGTGTTTGGAAGGGAATCCCCTTCCAGTAGGACTTCAGGTACCAAAGCCCTATCTGGGGTTACTTCTTTCTTTGTCTTTAATCCTACTAGAACCAGCTTGGGAGTCACTGGACACTAACAAAATAACTGTCCACAGTCCTCTGTTTCTGGCGCCTTTCAACATGTTCCTGAAGAAGGACATTGTTTGGTCACTGAACATGCTGCTGTTATGGCTTGTTTGAGCTTGTTCAGGGTGGTATTTTTCAACAAAACTTTGCAATCTATTCCACATCTCCTTAATCTCTGAAGAAGGCACCTTCTTCAGCCCCTCTTCCTCCTCCTTCTCCGTGAATCAATAGCCTCAAATCTGGTCTGATGCTCTTCCATTTCCAGCTCTTGCAGCTCTTGAGTTGTTAGCTCTACCCTGTGGCCCTGCACTAACTCTTCACATCATCGCCACTCACCTCCAACCCCATGGACTTGCCCAATTCCACAATACAGTCCACAACAGGCACAGGGTCGGCAGGGTCAGGGTCAGCCTCAAACCCTTCAAAATCCCCCTGAAACTCATTTATGAATTTTTCAGCTGCATGTTTGTCTGAACTGGCAGCCTCACCATGCCTTACCACATTATGTATGCCACTACGATTTTTAAATCTCTCAAACCAGCCTTTGCTGGCTTTAAATTCACTACCATTACAATCAGCACTGGTTGCAGGCATTTTCTTTAAAAGATCGGCATGCAAGTTCCTTGCCTTTTCACAAATAATTGACTCAGACACACTATCACCCGCTAACTCTTTATCCTTGATCCACCCAGCAACAACTTCTCAATCTCTTCGATTATTTGTGGTCTGTTTTGGCTCGCACAGTAACACCTTTTGCAACATCAGCTTGTAATTTCTTCCTTCTTAAGCAGGATAGAAGCGATAGTTGACCTGTTTTTGCCATATATCCTGGCAAGATCACACAATCGCACACCACCTCGTATTTTTTTATTTCCTTCTTCATTTCTACGGTGTTTCTCACTTTTATCAGCCCAGGGTACCACTAGGAACTTTCTTGGGACCCATGGTAGCTTATTTCACAGTCGCACGTAATGAACAAACTCCAAAAATTATAATTAAGTGTGAAATGTCTGTGGAGCGTGCAGGGTATTGTTCTCTCGAGTGTAAACAACGTGGGACTGGCTCTCCACGCCTGCGCTGTGAGACACCCAAGCGCCTGGGCTGACAGGTCACGAACGTATTCGTTCGACTCGCGATAATTTGTTCGCATAACGATTTCAAATTTTTGTACTAATGACGATTTGTTCGACTGCCGAGCCGTTCGAATAACGGGGGGCCACTGTATTTCTAACATTTATACAATGTATTCTGTAGTATAAAATTATTTGACCTGATAATGCAACTGCGAAAAGGTATTTAAGTAAATACAGCATCTCCTCACTTAACGATGGAGTTCCAGTCCTAAGACCATGTCAGTAAACAAATTTGTCGCTAAATGAGGGCATACTATAATGATAGTGGGTTTGTGTCAACCATCTTTGAAATTGTTTTAATGTTACCTTTTCACCATTTATAACATTTCTGGTATATTTTAAATGTTTAAACAGTAGTGCACTGTATATTGTAATAAACAGAATAGGGGAAATCAGCTCTAATATACATTATTTAGGTATGCATACTCGTCAGAGAGCCCGTCATTAGTCTGAGTCGCCGGTAAACGAGACATCACTAACTGAGGGAGGCTGTATTTTAAATTCTCTCTTTGGTTCATTCTAATATAACTGTTGTTTTGTTAGTTTGAAACAAATTACAGTGGTACCCGACTTACGATGGTCCCCAAACACACCCTTTT
>WNWK01049009.1:0-13347 GCA_009830355.1 Cherax destructor | reverse complement strand
ATACATCCTTTAATCCCGGGACCGAGACTGAACCGGAAATAGAAAAGAGAGAAAGATTATTCACATGTGCCTGACAATATTGCGGCACTAGTATTAAGAAAAATTTTTAAATTTTAAAGTTTGTGTGTATCTATGGTCTCCCTCCTTATTCCTTTCTCCTTACCTTCCCCCCCCCCTATCTTAGTCACTATACATTCCCCCTTTTATCTGTCTCACTCTCACTTAGTGTTTGGGCTACTTACAGTAAAAAAAACAATCATTTAATTAATTAACTCAGGTAAGATTGAATAAAAAGAGAGTGAAGGAGGGGGGGGAGGGTGTGATGGGGGGAGGTCCACCCCCCATGCCCTCGCTTTCGGCGCCATTTTTAAATGTATTGTATTTATTTTTATTATTAACACATGGGCCGATTCCCACCAAGGCAGGGTGTCCTGAAAAAGAAAACTTTCATCATCATTCACCCATCACTGTCTTGCCAGAGGGGTGCTTTACACTACAGTTATAAACTGCAACATTAACACCCTCCTGCAGAGTGCAGACACTTACTTCCCATCTCCAGGACTCAAGTCCGGCCTGCCGGTTTCCTGAATCCCTTCATAAATGTTACTTGCTCACACTCCAACAGCACGTCAAGTATTAAAACCATTTGTCTCTATTCACTCCTATCAAATACGCCACACATGCTTGCTGGAAGTCCAAGCCCTCGCACGCAAAACTTCCTTTCCCCCTCCCTCCAACCTTTCCTAGGCCGACACCTACCCCCCCTTTCCCCTCCACTACAGATTTATACACTCGGTCATTCTGTTTCGTTCCATTCTCTCTACATGTCCAAACCACTCAACAACCCCTCCTCAGCTCTTTTGGATAATAGTTTTGGTAACCCCGGGCACCTCCTCCTAATTTCCAAACCCGAATTCTCTGCATTATATTCACACCACATTGCCCTCAGACATGACATCTCCACTGCCTCCAGCCTTCTCCTCGTTGCAACATTCATCACCCATGCTTCACACCCATATAAGAGTGTTGGTATAACTATACTCATACATTCCTTCTTTACTTCCATGGACAAAGTTCTTGTCTCCACTGATCATGAAATATATTTCTTTGTTGGTATTCTTCTTGTTCAGGCAGGGCAGCAGGCAGCAGCTATGGCTGCTCCTTATTTGGTCATTCCTTGGGCCGTTGAGACTCCAGTGAAGGTCTATTTGCAAGAACTGTTGCAACAACATACAAGGAACTTATAGTGACAAGAAAACTGACGGTGACTACAGCGAAATGGACCAATTTGAACCAAAACAGGAGACCGGCATTCAAAACCCGACCTGCTACCAGACGTACAACCAGACCCGCTACCAGACGTACAACCAGCCCCCCCCCCCAGAGTACAACCAGACCCGCTACCAGATGTAAACCCCGACCTGCAAAAAGACGTACAACCAGACCCGTTTTCCAGACGTAAACCCCGACAAGCAATCTTTTTTTACCACACTGAAGTAATTAATCAATATCAATTTAAAGTCTTCAAGGGGAAATCAAAAAGGGGAAAAACCCAATCAAAAAATCGACAAGGAAATTAAGGGGTTTTTTTAGTGCCCTTTTTTTTTTTTTCCCCCAGTGCCAGGTGAGGGGTGGAGAGTGCCAGGTGAGGGGGGGGAAGTGAACATTTAAACATTACTGACTGGCATTCAATCACCACCCCCTGCCAGACGTACAACTACGGGACGTTTTAAGCATACGGGGCAGTAGCTGACCATTTTTACCCAAATGCACCATTTAAAATGGCGGGGGAAACAGGAGAAACCCCAAACTACTAAAAAAACTCCAAGGAAACAGGTTATAGCGAGGGTTCTTTTCAGTGCTAAAGGTGGGAAGAAAGGGATTAGAAAAGAATGTTTTAATAGCTGACTTCCATATTAACTGACCAGTGTACATTAGAGGGAAACATGGAAAAACACCAAATCTAACAAAAAAACTCCAAGGAATCTGTAAAGGGGTTTTTTTTTTTTTTTTTTTTTTATTTTTTTTTTAAGGGGGACAAAAACATATAATAACACAAATCCAAAACAAAATTCAAACATGAATACTTGGAAATTAAAGGTGTTGACCATAACTCAACACTTTTTCCGTAAAACCAAAAAATGACACATTTTTTCACAATTTGCTATGAAATTAGACACCACATACCCCAAATATGTGCAAGGACATTGCCTGAGGACTAATAACAAATGCACATAAAAATAATCCCCAAAATACCAAATGAAGGCAATCTTTTAAAAAAAAAAAAAAACACCCCAACATGCACCTAATAAAATCCCTACCCATCTTCATGATAAAATAAACATAAATACCAGTATAAATATATATACAACCCTTTTGGCCTTATCTACAATAAATTTGGGGAAATGAATACATACTGAAAATAAACAAAATAACCAAAACCTAATACCCATTATATTACATACACTGCGGTGTACAGGACTACCCACCCGAAAAAACCCTTTCCCCACAATGAAAAATGAACACATAGCAATACTAAAATTCCAATGTGAATTCTTGAATATTTTTTTTTTTTTTATTATTATTTTTTTGGGGAGAGACATATAAAAAAATATATTATACAGAGCCATGCCATGGTCAAAAAAATTTTTTATATAACAAAAAAGCAGTATAAAAAAAAAATTAACAACATAAAAACCCCCCTTATTAGTTAGTCTGGGGTAATATATTAACCATGAACAAAAAAGGGGATAGGTAAAGGACAACATGCCATGTCTTACGTTAACCCCTACATGTCGTACAATGACATGCTGAAATAAAATTAACTAAACATATTAAATCGGAAAAACAATCGTTTTTTTGTTAGAGTTTTTGTAATTTTCCCCATTAAGGGACATAATTATACCAACACAGTACACAAGACACTACCCTGAAAAATTAACACCAAATCCATAAAATTAACATCACAATCAGTATAACAGAAATGATACTATGATGAAACAGAATTTATAACATGAAGCACAAATTTTTTTTTTTTTTTTTAAAAATATTTTTTTGGGGAAACAAAACCCCCGACACAAAAGGGGGTTTAATGTACATTATTTGTTTATATATTTATTCAGAGAACATACATAAAAATTTTTTTACCAATTTACCCCAAAAAAAACCACATAGACTTTGATACACCAATCATGATATCCGAGTGCAACCTGAACAGATATATTTTCATGATGATAAATGATGGGATATGAATCCAACGAATTTGATCAACAACTGGGTAAAAACCCCATTTCCAAAACAAAAGTAACTCCAAAAAACCAAAAAAGCAAATGTCAATAGTAAGGATTATAACTAAAAAAAAACTTACTTTGACATAGCAACAAAAAAAACCACCACCACAAAAATACCTTGACCATAGTCTACGGATTCATTACAATCCCAACCTAAGACTATCAGGGCAGTACAGTATGACTGAAGAAACCCCCCTTTTCCCCCCCCCCTCAGCCAAACCAAAGCCCTTGCCCCAAAACCCCCTGAATTTAAAGGTAACCAAAAAGAAAAAACCCACACACATACAGCCTCGACTAAATCAACCCTATCCCCCCCAAAATCGTCCGTCAAACCCTGACCCACACAGAGTGCCAAGTCCCCCGTATGTCTCCCCCCAAAACCCCCCCTTAAAAAAACCCCCAAACCCAAAAAACCCCCCCCCCCTTTTTCCCCACACCAGTACATACAAATAAAACCCTTTTTTAAGAAAAATTTTTTTCCCCCGACCCCCCAATACGTTTTTCCCCCAAGCCCTCTTCCAACTCACGCCCCCCCCAATAGATCCGCAACCCCAACCCCCTGAAAAGATTGATTAAAAACATTTCCCCTCCCCCCCCCCATACACTACACGTTTTTGTTTTGTCCTATAGATGCAAGCAGAAAGAGTTTGGGGCCCTTTCCCCCCGCTCCCAAATCCCTAAGTCTCCATGAACCCATACAAAATCTACTAGATAATACATGAGCCCCCCCTTTGCCCGGGGGATTAAGTCCCCTGAGGTTAAAAAATTGCCCTAAAAAAAGAGATGCCCCCACCCCCATATGGCGAAGCCCCCCCCGGCCCTTTCCCCTATTGGCCCCAAAGATTCCAAAATATACCCCCCGCAGTGTAGTATCCAATTCCCCACATCTCACACATGCACCTTTTTCTCCCAAACCCCCCGCTCACTAAAGAACCTTTTTATTTTCAGCATCATGAAAAAAACCCAAAAAATGAACTCCCGATCCCTAGACCTCAGCTTCAACCCCTTTAATCCCCATTTTCCCACCCCCCCCATACATAGGATATATCGACACGCATTCTATCACCTGATGAGACCCCCCCAAAATACCTAGCCTACCAACCGAGATGTCCTGCGGGTGTCTTACCACCATCAAACTTTTAATAGCCCGCCAAAACCAGAGACCTGTCATCCCACCATTCTTTTTCACCCCCCGGAGCCCCCCCCCCCACCCTTTCCCCCCTGACCTGCCTAATCCACCCTCCGCACCAGACAATTTTGGGGAGGTACAAGCACAACAGTCTACGTTCAAACCCAAAATTTAAACCCCCAAACCCCCCCAATTTCACACTGTTGCTCACAACGTTACGCCCATCCAATTTTTTCCACCAGCCCACACATATTAAAAAAACCATTGCCCAAAAACCTATCAGCCTGTAAAAAGGGGGAATGGGGGCAGCTACATACCACAGCTTACTATAAACCATACTATTCACTATTATTACCCTCTGCCTCAAAGAATTCCCTTTTTCGCCCCAAAACCCCCGGAGGTCCGCCGCCCTGTATCACCCACAAATTAAAATTTTCTTCCCAAAAAGGGGCCCCCCTTAAAAATTCCCCCCAAAATATCCTCCCCTTGAAATACGGGCCCACACCTGACTTCTGCCCCCCCTTTTCCCACCCAAGTACCTCCCCCCAAAATTTTTTTTTTTACTTCTTTATTCTCATCCCAGTTTCCCAAAAAACACACGAAAATCCCCTCACATTTACCAGGCCCTGCCCAACCCCCACGGGCCGGGGGAATGTCCAATACCCTACGATTCGTTTTTTTGCCTCATCAACATTCATCCACACCCCTACCCCAAAACCCCGTAAAAAGGGTCCAAACATGAAAAAAATTTTTGTAAAAGGGGGGCAACCCTCCCGCAAAAACCCCCACCCAGGGGGAACCAAACCCAAACCCACCATTCCCCCCGAAAGGGGCACACGCTCCCATACAACCTCTCAACCACCCCCAAATTTTTCCCCCAAAACCCGCCTTCTCATTATGTCATACATCACGTCCCTTTCCACACTACTAGCCCCCTTAATTTTAAAACCAAAACCCCCCCTTTTCCCCATGCTTTAAATAATTTTTTAATTGCCAAAATTTAAACACTCCTCCCGGGGTATCCCAATTCCCCCTGCAATCCCCTTTCCCCCCTTTTCCCTTTTTTCTATTACCTAGAACAATATTTTATGGGGCCCTTTATTGAATTATGGGGCCAAAATTTTCTCAGAGTTCCCCCCCCCTTCCCCCCAAAACTAAAACCCCCAATACTACTTTCCCCCTTCCCCCCCCTGGGACTTCTTTCCCTTTAAGGGGCCAGAATCCTCCCCGCATCCCAATTTTTTTCCAAAAAAATTATTTCTATACCATTTTTCCCCCAACCCCTTTTCTCAACCCATCCACTGCTGCCCAACCTCCTCGCTAATAACACCCCCAAGGGCCCTATCCCTCTCCTCCAACTGCTCTTGAATTCCCCCAAAAAGGGTTTCCCCTTTCCCCAACCCCAAATCCACACCCTATAACGGAAAACCCATTTATCCAAAATACTCCCACTGCCTTTTGTCCCCCCGAATTACCATACCCTGCCCATAACTTTACCCTTTTGCCGATTTTTCTTTTTTATTGTCCCCGCCTCATTTTTTTCCCCAGGGGGTTTTAACACTTTTAAAATTTTACCCCCTAACAGACATCTATCCCGCCAGGGAAAGCCTAAACCCCTTATCTTTTTTCCCCATAATTTTTTTTTTAAAAATACGGTTTTGTTTCATGACGAATTTTTTTTTAAACAATTTGAAACCCCCTTTTCCCCATACTTCAAAAAACCCATCCACCCCCTTCCTACCCAACTGCTGATAAAACTCCCCAATTTGGGGGTTTCCCACATTGTCCACCACCCCAAAGTTATTCCCCCCCCTCACTCCCCATAACCTCCCCACCATTCGGGAAAAACCTTTTTTTTTCCCCCCCCCCCAGTAATCCAAAATTCAATTTCCCCCCCATACCACTTTGCAAGTTTCCCCCAAATTAAATTTTAAATAAAAAAAAACCGTGATCTGAAAACCAAAGTCTATGGTTTGAAAAACCCCCCCCCTACTAACCCATTTTTTACATAAATCCTATCAAGTCTCGCCCCCTACCCTTTTTCCCACAAAAAGATCCCAGGGCCCCTACACCACCACAACCTTTCCCAATTCCCGGAAACCCCTGGGACCAAATTTTCCCTTTTTTCCCCCAAAAGGTCACGTCCCTTTTTCCTTTAACACAGAAAGCCCCGACCCAAAACCCTCCAGGCAAGTCAAGGGGAAGGGTAATCATGAAGTTCGAATAAAGCCCACCTTTTTTATTCGGGGTGCTCTGTTTTGGAAAAGACACCAAAACATACCCTGACCCCCCCCCGAACCCCCCCTTTTAACCCCCACCCCCCCCCCTTCCCCCAAGACATTAGTTAAAAGGGCTTGACCCCGAAAACCCAATTTTTGGGGCCCCCCCCCTTGGGGCCTTACCCCAAAAATCCCAAAACCCGATACCCCCTTTTACTCCAAAAACCCTTCCCCCCCTATAATTATGTTGGGGGAAGGGGCCCCCTGGCCCCCCAAAAAGTCGCAAGGCGACCCACCCAAGAACGTTTAACATCCCCCTTTATACCATTAAATTTAAAATTTTAGACACCTTTAATGCAAAGGTTTGCCCTTCGGGGCCAGGGGAGGGGGCGAACCCCATTTCCCTTTTTTTTCCCCCCCCCACATGTTTCCCCCCTTTTTTTGGGGCCTGACCCAAAAAGGGGTCTAAATTTTCCCCGGGAATCTCCACCAAAGACCTCTTACCCGGGGTTCCCCCTGCCGGGGGAAGAACGTCATCCTTTTGACTGTGTGCCGGGCCCCCTTTCGGGGGTTTCCCACCACCTCACCCATTCCCGTGGCCTTTACCCCAATTTTTGCAATTTTTCCCCATTTCATGTGTTAAACATTGCCCGGGGCCCCTGTGCCCCCAACTGAGGCCTTTTACCCCCGGGGCCTTTTCCACTTCAACTGCTTCCCCCAATCGACTTTTCCTTTCCCCCCGGGAACACGGGGAAAGGGGGGCCTCCATAATCCCCCCTCAACCCCTTTCCCCCAGAGGTAATCCCCATAAAAACCCCTTTTGTTTCCACAACATTCCCCCTTGGAGCCCCGGGGGCCCGGGGAAAAGGGGAGAAAGCCCCCCCCGCCCCATCAACTTTTTTCCCCCACAAACGTTTCCCCTTTTACCTCCTGGGGTTTTTTTACCAGGTCCTCCCTGGCCCCCCCGAACACCCGGGGCCCCCCGGGCCCCCGTCCGGGGTTAGGTATTTTTTCCCCCCGGGGAGTGTGAGAAAAGGGAAGGGGCCCCATAGGGGGTCCCCTGTTGCCCGGGGAAATTTAAAAGTTGTTTCCCCCGAAGTCAGACATCACCACATATGACGGTTTTTTCCTTTTAAACCCCCCCTTTTCAGGGAATAAGTCCCTTCATAGAGGCCTAACTTTGGGGCCCACACTCCATTTCCCCCCGCGTTCACCGGGGGATCACTCCATACTGCTGAAAAAACCAGTAATATCCGCTAAAACCGTTTTAAAAGGAACATTCTTGCCCTTTTTATAAAAGTATATGTCCGGGGTATTTTCAACCGAACTTGCATTGTCGAGTTGACCGTATACACCTTGTCCTGGTGCTGATCAACTAGGCGTTCATAAACTGAGTTAGTAGTTTGACGAAAACTCGGTTGATCCCGTTTTTGCCCCACGCCGTAAATAACCCTTTAATTTCAGAATGTGGGGGCACCGTTGCACCCGGGGGTGGATTTTTCCCCCCTTTAATTTTCCCCACACTGTGTTAGAACGACGGGGGCAACAGCCCCATGACAGTATTTTAAAGGGGAGTTAAAAATTGCGAAAAAGTGTCACCAGGCGGGACCAGTGTCCAGCACGCCCACCCCGACCGAAGCAGGAGGAACTATGGTGAGCTAATTAAGGCTGTTACGTAACATTGTATTTTTTTTAAAAAAGGTCTAAAAGAATTTATTTACATTTATTTCTATATTTAACTTAAAGCCAAAATTTTAAAAAAAACAAATTTTTTTAATTTGAAGAAAATTTTAAAAAACTATAAAAAAAAACAATCCAACTGCTCCCAGATTAAGAGTCGAGTGGAAGCAGCCAGGAGACTCGAAAGGAGTAGGTCGATCATTCCTCTAAAAGACACTAACGAAATAACTAATATCTCCCCCCCTTCGTTTAACAAAAACTGTGAGGAAACATAACATGTAAAATCTTCCCCTTATACAGGGATTTTTTTTTATACAGGAGTTAGTTTATATAAATACAGTGGAACCTCAGGTTCAACCCCCCGCGTGAACAACCGGGGCCGGGAAAAATTTTTCCCCCCCATAAAAAATCCGCCCTTTTAACGTTTTTCGGGGGCCAAAAAACGCTGACTTTTAAATTTAAAGGAAATTTTTTTTTCGCCAAAGCCCATTTTAAAAGTGATTTAAGGGGTCTTGACCCCACCTAAGTCTCGGGGTTTTTTGGGAAAAGTCCGTTCAACATCCTGGGAAATACCTTTCCCCACATAGAACTTTAGGGGGTTTAACACCACCTGGGGAAAAATTTAAATTCGAAAAGGGGGTTTTAATTTATATATATATATATATATATATATATATATATATATATATATTTTTATAGGTAGGTTGGTAGACAGCAACCACCCAGGGGGGTACTACCATCCTGCCAGGTGACTGTGAAACAGAAACCTGAAACTTTTTTTTTTAATGATGGAGGATTGGGGTTTTTTTTTTCTGTCTCATAAACATGCAAGATTTCGGTTGTTTGGGGACTTCTATTAACTTAGGTCAAACCCAAAAAAGTACACGTTTATGTATACACACTCATCTGAGTTTTTTTTGTTTTTTTCTAATATTTTTTTCTTATTGCTTTTCCTTTCAACCCCTGGGGAAGTGGAATAAGAATTTTCCCCCCCGAAAACCCTGCGTGTTGTAAAAGTCAACAAAAAACCCCCGGGAAAAAGGGGAAAAAACCCCCCTTTTTCCCGTATAGATTACTAAAAAAAAAGAAAAAACCGGGGCAAAGGGGGTGTTTAAAAGTGAGGGATGTTTGCGAATGATAAGAAAGAGATGATTGTAGATGTTATAAATGAAAAGAAGCTGGATGTCCTTTTTTAAAAGAGACAAAGCTGAAGGGGCTAGGAGAGTTTCGGGGGGGAAATAAATGGGATTGGGGGCAGGGGTTTCAAATAGAGTTAGAGCTAAAGAAGGAGGGCAATAATGTTGAATAGTCAGTTAGGGGGAAAGAAGGAATATAAATGTATAAATTCGGGTTATGTGGAGTAAAATAAAGGTTGGAGGGGAAAAATGGGTTATAGAAAAATGTTTATGAAAATGGGGAAGAGAGAAAATGTAGAGGAGAGAGAATTTTGGGAAAAGTTGAGGAGTGTGTGGGGAGTTTTGAACCAAGTGAGAGGGGAATTTGGGGTTTGGGGGTCTTAATGTTTAAAAGGGTAAAAATGTTGTGGAGGGATTTTGTAGGAAAAATTTGGGGGGCCAGAGGAAAAAAGTAAATGGGGAACCATTAATTGAGCTATTTTAGAAAGAGGTTTCAAAAAAGTAATACATTTTTAAAGAAAAGGGGATAAATAAAAAACAAGGTATGATATAAAGAAGGGGAAAATAGTTTGTTGGATAATGTATTGGGGGAAAAAAGGTTGATGGGTGGGGTTTAGGATGTACATGTTTATAGAGGGGCAACGGATATATCAGATCATTATTTGGTGGTAGCAAAAATTAGAAAAAGGTAGATGGGACAAAAGAAAATGGCAACAGCAAGTAAGAGAGAGGTAAAAGTGTATAAACTAAGGGAGGAGGAAGTTAGGTGAGATATAAGCAACTATTGGAAAAAATGTTAGTGCAAGAAGGAGAGTGGGGTTAAGAGTTGGGATATTTTAAAAAAATGCAGTATTAGAATGTGGGGGAGGTTTGTCAAGGAGGGTGGGTGCAGGAGGAAAGAGGAGTGAGGGTTGAATGAAGAAGTAAAGGGTGTGATAAAAGAGAAAAGGTAGCTTTGAGAGGTTTTTACAAAACAGAAGTTTAAAATAGAAGAGCAGATTATATGGAGAGTAAAAGAAAGGTGAAGAGAGGGTGAGAGAGTGCAAAAAAGGGGAGTGGAAAAAAAGGGGGGAGAGGTTTTCCAAAAATTTTTGCAAAAAAACAAGAAAAATTTTTTGGAGTAAGATAAACAAGGTAAGAAAGCCCTTGGGGAACAAATGGATTTGTCAGTTAAAACAGAGGGGGGTTTTTTAGTGATGTGGAGCTGGAGGTATTGGGTAGTTTGGGGAAAATTTTTTTGGGGAACTTTTAAATGTCGAAAAAAAAAAGGGAGGCGGTAATTTCATGTACGGGCCCGGGGGAGGTACAACATCGTTTAGAGTGGGAAAAAGAGAAGGTTTTTGGGTGAGTGGGGGGGGAAGGGGTTTTGTGAGGAATAGGAAAGAATAAGGGTAAAGTTTTTTATGAGGATATGACAGGGGGGGGTTAAAGAGGGGGATTTTTTAAAAGGTTTTAAAGGGGTTGGTATTTTTTTAATAATTTATAAGGGGAAAAAAGGAAAAACTGGGGGGTTGGGGAGGGGGGTGTAAAAATTTAAAATTAAAGAAGGGGGAAAAAGGAGTTAAATTTTTTTTGGAATACGTTTTGGGGACTAAAGAAAAGTTGAAAAGGTTAGGGGAGATTTGGGGGGGGGTAAAGGAAAAAAAGGGTAAAGGGAAACATAGATGGAAAGGGGATGGGGGATAAAAGTTTAAATAAAGAAAATTGGAACTATTGGAAAGGTTAGGGGTTTTTTAAATTTTGGGGATTGGGGGGAAAAGGAAAAAAAAAGGGAGGGGGGGTTTTTGTGGGAAAAAAATTTTCCAGGGAGGCAAAGAAGGGAAAAATACGAAAAAATAGTGGGGGCCAACACTTTATATAAGTGTGAAGCATGGTTTTAAATGCTGCAGCGAGGAGGGGGGTGGAGGAAAAGGAGATGTCCTGTCTAAGGGCAATTTTGGTTTAAATATTATAGAAAATTCCCCGGGGGAAGTGGGGAAAATTGGGGGGAAGGGTGGAGATTAAAATTTGTCAGAGGGCTGAAGAGGGGGGTTTTGGGGGTGGTTTGGTCATTTAGAGAGAATGGGGCAAAGTAGAATGACTTGGAGAGCGGAAAAATGTAGGGGGGAAGGAAGGGGGGTAGGGTTCGGGGCCCAGAAAAGGTTGGGGGAAGGGGTAAAGGAGGTTTTTTGGGGGGGGGGCTTGGTCTTCCACAAGCATTTTGAGCGTGTTAGATAGGGGGAATGGGGGGCGAATGGTTTTTTTGGGCATGACGATCTGTTGGGGGGTGGAGTGGGGGAAAATTTTGTGAAGGGATTTAGGGAAAAACCGTTAATTGATTTAGTTGGACTTGAGTCCTGGGGAAAGGGAAGACAATGCCTGCACTTTAAAGGAGGGGTCTGGGGGAGGACAGCTGGGGGACTATTCTCAGCTGTCGTATCTGAGCTCCTCTGCAAAGACAGTGATTTGTATGAGAGTGGGGGGAAAAAGGGGTTGGGGGATGATGAAAGTATTTTGTTTTTTTGGGGTTTTCTTTTTTTTGGGCACCCTGCCTCGGTTTGAGAGGGGACTTGTTGAAATATATATATATATATATATATATATATATATATATATATATATATATATATATATATATATATATATATATATATATATATATATATATATATATATATATATATATATATATATATATATATATATATATATATATATATATAGGTAGTAGGTTGGTAGACAGAACCACCCAGGGAGGATTTTTGTCCTGCCAGGTGACTGTGAAACAGAAACCTGAAACTGTTTTACATGATGGTAGGATTGTTGGGTGTCTTTTTTTTTTTCTCATAAACACGCTGGATAAAGGGGTATCTAGCTACTTTACTTTTTACTTTAGGTCACACTACACTGGCATAAAACATGCATATATATACATACACACATCTAGGTTTTTCTTTTTTTTTTTTAATAGCTCTTGTTCTTTTTATTTTCTATTGTCCATGGGGAAGTGGAAAGAATCTTTTTCCCCGTAAGCAATGCGTGTCGTATGAGGCACTAAGATGCCGGGAGCAATGGGCTTGGGGAAACCCCTTTTCCTGTACAAATTTAAAAAGAGAAGAAGAAAAAATTTTTTAAAAATTTTCTGAATGTGCCCCGGGGGGTAGGGGGATGAAAGAAAGAGATGATTGCCGATGTTATGAATGAAAAGAAGTTGGGGGTCCTGGCCCTAAGCGAAACAAAAAATGAAGGGGGTAGGGGAGTTTCAGTGGGGAGAAATAAAAAGGGGTTAAAAACAGAGTATCTGAGAGAGTTAGAGCTAAGGAAGGGGTAGCAATAATGTTGAAGGACAAAATTTTTTGGGGAAAAAAAAGGGGAAAATGAATTTTAAATTCAAGGGGGTTTTGGGATTAAAATAAATCGGATGGAAAAAAGGGTCATAATAAGGGGGATGCACCTGGGGAAAAAGAGGAGGTAGAGGAGAGAGAGAGAGATTTTGGGGGGTGTTGGAATGTATAGGGGAACCCCCCCTTAACCAAATGGGGAGTAATTTTTGGGAGGGGGGCCCAAAAACTAAAGTGGGAGAAAATGCAGAGAGGGTGTAGTAGGTGTTTTTGGGGGCCAGGGTAAATGATAATGGGGGCCCCTTTTATTGAACTTTTGTATAGAAAGGGGTTTAGTTATAGGTAATACATATTTTAAGAAAAAGAGGGGGAAATAAGTATACAAGATATGATGTGGGGGGAATGACAGTAGTTTGTTGGGGTATGTATTGGTAGATAAAAAAATGTTGAGTAGACTTTTTGGTGCATGTTTTTTGAGGGGCCACAGGGGATATCAGATAACTTTTTTTTTTTTAGCCACAGTGGGAGTAAAAGGTAGATGGGATACAAGGAAAAAAAAATCAGTAAGTAAAA
>WNWK01049008.1:0-13347 GCA_009830355.1 Cherax destructor | reverse complement strand
GATTCTTTATTTTTTAAACACCTCTTGCCGACCCCCCATTCACTTCTCTACAACCCCATCTATAAATAAAATTAACAACCACGGTGATATCACACACCCTTTGTCTAAGGCCCACTTTTACGGGGAAATAACCCCCCTCCCTCCTACACACACTAACCTGAGCCTCACTATCCTCATAAAAACTCTTCACTGCTTTCAGTAACCTACCTCCCTATTCCATACACCTGCAACATCTGCCACATTGCCCCCTATCCCCCCTATAAACCCCCTTTTCCAAATCCAAAAACCCCCCCAAAAATCTCTTTACCCTTATCCAAATACTGTTCACCTATATGTTTCACTGTAAACACTTGGTCTACACACCCCCTACCTTTAAAAAAACCCCCCTTGTTCATCTGCTATCCTGCTTTCTGTCTTTCAAATTTTTTTTCAATAATAATCACCAACACTTACCAGGTACACTCAACAGACTTTTTCCCCATAATTTTTGCACTTTTCTTATGCCCCCTTTGCCTTATACAAAGGAACAATACATGCTCTCTGCCAACCCCTTTTTAAGGGTCCCTTTTACCCTTTTTCCATACTTTTATTAAATAACCCCCAACACCCCCCCAAAACTAAAACCCCACCGCTTTTAACATTTCTATTTTTATCCCATTATCTTTATTATATTATTATAACTGATAATTATACTTATGTGTACCTGCACCTAAGTAAACTTACTTAATATAGACTTTTTGGGTTTAATCCATCTAAATACGTACACCCCACAGTAGATTAAATTAACAAATATGAGATGGGAAAAACCAGGCTTTTTGTAGGACTAGAGCCAAGTCTGAGGAAAACCTATTCATTCTTTAGTTTCCTGCAAAGGAAAACCTTTTGAGTTGTCTCCCTAGATTTGGGGGTTTTTCCAGAACCCGGTCCCCCCTTTTGGAGGAAATTCGAAACTGAAAAAGGGCAACATAAAAAAAGGGGAAAGAACCTTACTTATAAATTTTAGTACAAAAAAACTTTCTATATAAGACTATGGTATCAGCAGATTTACTCAAAGGACAGGGAAAAAAAATATTGGTCATTCCTAAAATTTGCCGTAAGTCTATTATGAAAAGTACTGTGGGGCTAGCAGGGCTCTGGGATTTTTTCACATCGGAAAAACCTTAGATAAAAATCAGAGATTTGTACCGGCCGGGGTCCTTTTGACATCTATAATTTTTGGGAGAGCATTCCCTTTGCCTACATTACTTACAAAAAAATAGAACTAAGAGTTCCTAAAATAAAAACTAAGAGTCCCCGGCCCCCCTTTTAATCAAGCCACTGAAGTATTTTTATGATACAGTTCAAGATCCCACAGTGGAGAAGGGGAAAGTTTGCCACAGTATAATCCTATAAGTTTATAGTCTTATACACCGGGTTTTTGTACCCACTTTTAGATTGGCAGACCCGGGGGATATATATTTTTTCCCCCTGGTTAATAACTTATTGCCTTTCCACCATAAGTTTTGGAAGGGGGGTTTGTGAGGGAAAAATGGGATAATTGGGGGTTAAGGTTTTTCAGTCAGCCGGGATCATTCCAAAATTCAGCCCTTGCTTCCATCTAGCGGCGATGCAGAACCCCTTTCCCTTTTCCCGGTTTTCTGTGGGGTTTTGGTTACTACTCTTTGGGAGAAATAACCTTAACCCGGTGTGGAGTGGAACTGGGAGAGTACTTCACTTCCACTCCCTTTTCCTGATCAGGTACTGATCTACCAGGGGTATTTCTGGTTGTTGTTTTTTTGGTTACCAGTAATGTCTTCCATCTTCAAGTGAAC
Organism: Cherax destructor; assembly: GCA_009830355.1. Lineage (NCBI taxonomy): Eukaryota > Metazoa > Arthropoda > Malacostraca > Decapoda > Parastacidae > Cherax > Cherax destructor. The sequence continues at coordinate 11,536 of WNWK01049008.1, read as the reverse complement.
ATACTCCCCTTTTTTTTTCTTAAGTGTTATGTTTATTAACTGGTGGTTTCCCCTTTTTTCTTATCAGCTCTGCTGCTGGCCTGGTCTGCCCTACAGATGCCGAGATTTAAAGGAAAGATTTAAGTTTTATCTGACATAGCTACCCGTCTACTTCCGCTTCAACGCCCTTTTTACTTCCCCCCACCAAGGGGGGCTAGGAGAATCAGTAATATCTGCCCAGGATAACCTTCCACCATCTCGTCAACACCTGAGACCTATCCTGGGCCTTATATTCTCCTACTCTACATCCTGCCAGAACCACAACGGCCTATTCTTTTTTTATCTATTTTAAGTAAAACTCAGAAAAATCTTCTTTATTCCTTACCCAAGAGTCTTTATTTTTTATTTATTTATTTTTCCATTATTTTTTGTTCAGGTGGAAGGTTCCCCTGACAAAGCGTTATATAAGAGGGGCCTGGATACATGACTAATAAACAGAGAAAATGTTATTTAGTGCCAGGAATGTCTGCATTGTTTATTCTGGACCCTATTTTGAATTTGGCCTTTCTTGAATTTTGTGTGAAATTGGCCAAATTAGTAATTTCAGATCACTTTATTGGGTAGTTGAAATAGGTAAACAGGCAGTTTCTTGTACTCAATTGATAGAATAAAAGGAGTTCTAGTGAAATAGCTATGAGTGTGCTTGACTATAAATTGTTAAATCAATGTTTACTGTTCAGTGTACCCAAGTTTTGGCTACCCTGAGTATCTGCCGACTCTTGTTTCTGTCGCTTTTCGGCCAATTTTAGCCCGACTATCAGCCGTTGCCCGAGTTTCGGCCAGCGTACCAGACCTGTCTGCCTGCCCACACTGCGCACTCTCTGCGCAGGCGTCGTGAGCCAGTCTAGCTTTGTTTATCCTTGAGTGAACATTACCCTGCGCACTCATCCAAACATTTCACAATAAATTCATTGTGTTTAGTGCTTGATTATTGATTGTGACTGAAATAAGCAACCATGGGCCCAAAGAAACTTCATAGTGGCAGCCCTTTGGTAAAGAAAGTGACAAACACGATAGAATTGAAGAAAGAAATTGTAGCAAAGTACCAAAGTGGAGGAGGAAGAGAGAGGGGAGAATGTGCCTTATTCGGTGATTCTACGATATGTACGATACTAAAGCAGCACGAGTCGATAAAGGCTATAGCACCAACCAGCGATAAAGTGTAGCATTAACAGTGTAGCAAGTAAGTTAAGCAATTAATCGATAGGGAAAGTATAGCACGAAACTGACTCCTTCAATGTTGTTGGAGTTATATAGGGCGACTGACAACACTGCCGTCTCTGCTGCCGCCATGACCACCACTATGTAAGGCTTATCTTTCCGTGGCCCTTATACACCCAACAACAAAAAACACAGCAACACTGTCGGTTAGGGAGAGAGACATATGACATATTTTATTCATTCTAGAGTATATATCATGTTTCTATGTTATTAATATTGTTTATTAAGTCATATTTGATGAATTATGATAGAAAAATAAGCTGTAGAGTTGATATTAGTGTCATATTGAAGGACTATCTTGTCCTGCCTCCAAACAAACTCTTCTGCCTCTCTCATATGCCAACAAGTCTTCAATAAAGGTAAAACTGATTTAAATGTTCATTTATCCATTAAAATTAGTGCTTTATATTTATTTCTCATTGTTTTCTGTATGTAAAACTATAGTATTTATTCTTTAAAAAAATGAATTTTTGTGAATATTTTTGGGTGGAACGGATTAATTGTACAGTGGACCCCCGAAAATCAGCCGTAATCCGTTCCAGGAGCTTGGTCTAAAATCGAACTGGCCGATATCTGAACCATTATTTCCCATAAGAAATAATGTAAATACAATTAATCCATTCCAGACACCCAAAAATATTCATAAAAAATACATTTTTTAAAGATTAACTATAGTTTTACATACACAAAACATATAATAACACATAATAACAACAAATAATAAATTTACATTTAAAATAACATTTACTTACCTTTATTGAAGAGACTTGCTGGCGTCTGGAAGATAGGGATGAGGAGTCGGGGAGGGAGCACTCATTGTTTGGAAGGGGAATCCCCCTCCAAAAGGACTTCAGGTAACAAGTCCCTCTCTGGGGTTACTTCCTTCTTTGTCTTTTAATGCCACTAGGACCAGCTTGAGAGTCACTAGACCCTGTCGCACAAAATAACTGTCAAGAGTGCTCTGTTTCTGGCACCTCTTTAACATGCTCCTGAAGTGCAATATGGCTCTGTCACTGAACTTGTTGCACAGTTGGCTTATTTCAGCTTGCTTAGGGTGAAAATTTTCAACGAAACTTTGCACCTCATTCCACTTTGAACAAATTTCCATAATCTCCTTCTTCAGTTCGATGGTGTTCCTCACTTTCTTTACCACAGGGGTGCCACTAAGAAGCTTCTTTGGACCTATGGTGACTTATTTCACAGTGACAATCATTAACCATCAATAAACACAATAAATTTATTGTGAAATGTTTGAATGAGCACGCTGGGTAATGTTCACTCAATGGTAAACAACGCTAGACTGGCTCACGACGCCTGCGCGGGGATGCGCGCAAGCGCGGGCAGGCGGACAGGTCTGGTACGCGGGCCAATAATCGGGGAACAGCCGATAATCGGGGAAAAATTGGGACGAAAAAAGCAATCGATTTTCGAGCCGGCTGATAATCAGACCGGCCAATTTTCGGGGGTCCACTGTATTTACATTACAGTGGACCCTCGGTTTTCGTTCACCTCCAAACTCGAACAATTATGTAAGTGTATTTTCGTAAGTGCTTTTGTAAATGTATTTTTGGGGGTCTGAAATGACTAATCTAATTTACATTTGTCCTTATGGGAACAAATTTGTTCGGTAACGACATTCAAACAGCATTCTGGAAAGAATTTTCAACGAAAGCCGAGGGTCCACTGTATTTCTTACGGAAAATATTAGTTCGGCTTTCTGCCAGTTCGAGTTTAGGCCTAGCTCCTGGAACGGATTACAGCCGAAACTCGGGGGTCCACTGTATTTGCTATACAGTAGTGTCCATTTATATGAAGAGTTAGGTTCCTGACTCCCGCTGAAAAGTGGGGAATCAGGAAGTGTGCAACAGAGCTAGGTCTAAAAAACACAATACAAAAGTAAAATGAACATTCAGTACACACATAACTAACCCTAAAATATTTTTGTCCTTAGCTTGTAGTGAGTTGTGAATGTAAATTTGAAAAATGAATACTATATTTATTGTAAGAAGGATGAAGGAAATAGCACATTTTCATCATTTGACTCTTCAATGAATTTATTTGTTTTGATGATGAAGACTTCGATGAAGTTCTTACTGGGGTTTGTGTTGCTGTTGATGTTGAAGGTTGTTCAAAGCTGGCTGTTGCTGCCGAATGCTGCAATGGTACTTTCTTAAAGTAGGAAAGTATAATGAACTTTGCCTCATAGATTCTCAATCTCTTTCCCTTAGCATGCAACACCATTTAAAAATGGTTTCATTCAGTTTTGAATTTCTTTTGAAATTTGGGTCAATCCTCTCAAAAACTGCCATTGCCATTTCTATACAGCTGATGATAGCTTCTTCCAGTTCCTTGGATGTCATTTCTCTAGGGACAGAACTATCATCAGCATGGATCTCCTCTTAATGAAACAACTTTCTTTTCTCTTCAACCAGATGATCTTCATCTGTTAGGGCCTCATCATGAGAGAGAAGCAGTTCTTCCCCATCCTCAGGCTTGACTTCCAGTTCTAATTCCCTTGCCCTGTCCATAACATTTGTAGTGACTTCCTCCACTGGATTCAGTGTAGTTTCTTTAACTTCCTCCCATGCATCTCAAATAGTTTTAATACCATCCAAAATCATGAAACCTTTCCAAAATGCTTTTAATTTATTTTGTCTAGGCCCAGGTACTATATCACTAAGGCATTTACAGCCTTAGTGAAAGTTCTTAAGTAATAGGATTTTAACACTGCAGTTATACCTTGGTCCATCGCTGCAGTAATGAAGATGTATTTGCAGTCATAAAAACATTTATCTTCTTGTACACAAGGGCTCTAGGAAGGCCAGGGGCACTGTCTGCAAGAGGTAAAATCTTAAAAGAATTGTTTTTTTCTTGCATTAAGCCTCAACTGTAGGCTTAAAACAGTCTGTGAACCAATTTGAAAAGATTCCCAGTCATCCAAGCTTTGGAATTGGATTTATACGGCTGTATTTTATCCTAACAGTCGAAGTGCAAGAAATAAGATTAATGAATTACGTTTGGTAGTGTGCGCTGGGAACTTTGATGTCATTACAATAACTGAAACATGGTATGGTTTAAAGTCGGGATATGATTGCTAAGTGTCATATTCAAGGGTTTAAGTTGTTCCATGTAGATAGATATAATTGGAAGGGGAAGGAGTTGCATTATAAGAACGAGAAAATATAAATTGTTGCATAAAAACAAGTATAAAAATAGATGGATTAGTAACAGAATCTGTTTGGGTAGAATTTGTAGAAGGTCAAGAAAAACTAATTCTAGGTGTAATATACCGACCTCCAGGCTTGGATCACGGCAGAGGGAGACTTCTTTGGGACGAAATTGTTTGGGCTTCTAGACACAATAACGTAGTGATAGTAGGGGATTTTAACTTTAGTCAAATTTATTGGACTTCTTTGACCGGCAATCTGGAGTCCAGTGACTTTATGGAAGTAGTTCAGGACTGTTATCTGAAGTAGTGTGTAACAAAGCCTACCAGGGGTAATAATTTGCTCGACCTGGTCTTGTTAAATAAGGAAACACTCATAAATAATCTGGAGATCGCTGAAGAGTTGGCGCAAGTGATCACAAATCCATCACTTTAGCATTAACTGGGAATACGAGAATAATGATAATATGGTAAAAGTCCCTGATTTTCGTTCTGCCGACTATAATGGACTTGGGGACACCTGTCTAATCTCGATTGGGGTAATCTAGCTAATAATTTTATTGACGATGATCATACTTACGATTATGAAGGGATTTACGTTTATGATTTTTTTCTTAATAATGTACAACGAGCTCAGAGCATATATATTCCCCAAAGAAAAATTAGGTCAAATAATAACAGGAGGCTAAAACATTTATTAGGAGAGAAAAGGGGAATTTATAGGCACATCAAAAGAGGAGAGAGTAACCTTATTGACCAATATATAACAAAAAAGGCACAATACCGTGACTGGAACAATACACACACAACCCGCACATATAAAAAGAGAGGAGCCTATTTCTTTTTTTTTATCTATTTTAAGTAAAACTCAGAAAAATCTTCTTTTTATTCCTTATGTAAGCTCCTCTCTTTTTATATGTGCGGGTTGTGTGTGTATTGACCAATATGTTCAGTTTAAAAGAGAAGTAAAAAAGGGAATTAAAAAGCTAAACGTGACTATGAGTTGCTAATGAATCAAAGACTAATCCAAAAGGGTTCTTTCAAGTGTACAGGATGAAGGTGAGGAAAAAGTAGGACCTCCGAAAATTGGGAATGGGCACCTGATGGATAACGAACTGGAAATTGTTTCTATTTAATGATTATTTTTGTCAGTCTTTACACAAGAAGACAAATAAGTTTCCCAGAAATTAAAATTACAGTGGACCCCCGGGAACAAAATTATTCCAGAAGCATGCCAATGCCATTACCAAAAATTTACTTCCTTAAAAATAATGTACATAGGTTAGTCTATTTCAGACCCCAAAAACACTTCCACAACACTTACAATATTATACTTACAAAATTGTATGATTTCCGGTGTTCGTTAGCCGGGGTCCACTGTATTCAGTTCTGAAGAATTCAAATTAACGAATATTACTGTCCAGGAACATGGTTATCAGATAGATAAACTGAAACAAAATAAGCCCCCCAGGACCTGACGACTTGTTTTCCAGGGTACTTAACCCTCTGACTGCACAACCCCTAATCCTGAGTGCTCTCCTGTTGTCCAATATTTAACCCTTAAACTGTCCACGTAGATATGTTCACCGGAAAGTGACCGAACGTATATCTACGTTTTTTTACATTGCAAATTTAGTAATAGGCCTGAGTCACCCAGAAGAGAGAATGGGCTGCACCCTCAGTGTGCGATAGAAAAAATCGGGACGGGCACCCATGGACCCAGTTAGTTTCAGCTCCATCTTGGGTCAACATCATGGCACCCCCCCTGATTCACTCACGCCTGCGTATTAACACTCTCATTCTCGGAAATGATAGAAACCACTTAGTGGATTTGACATGATATAGCCACTTAACAAGGAATTAGTGAAACTATTGATGACAACCCAGATGACCTCAGCCCATCACCTCTGGGTGCCCAGTGTGGACAGTGTGGCCATACCAGACCCTCAGCCCAGCACATCGGGTGGGCCAGTGTGGCCACAGACCCCCCCCCCCCCCCCCCCCCCCCCCCCCCCCCCCCCCCCCCCCCCCCCCCCCCCCCCCCCCCCCCCCCCCCCCCCCCCCCCCCCCCCCCCCCCCCCCCCCCCCCCCCCCCCCCCCCCCCCCCCCCCCCCCCCCCCCCCCCCCCCCCCCCCCCCCCCCCCCCCCCCCCCCCCCCCCCCCCCCCCCCCCCCCCCCCCCCCCCCCCCCCCCCCCCCCCCCCCCCCCCCCCCCCCCCCCCCCCCCCCCCCCCCCCCCCCCCCCCCCCCCCCCCCCCCCCCCCCCCCCCCCCCCCCCCCCCCCCCCCCCCCCCCCCCCCCCCCCCCCCCCCCCCCCCCCCCCCCCCCCCCCCCCCCCCCCCCCCCCCCCCCCCCCCCCCCAGCGCCACCACCACCAGCGCTACCACCACCAGCGCCACCACCACCAGCGCCACCACCACCAGCGCCACCACCATCAGCCCCAAACCACCACCAGCGCCACCACCATCAGCGCACTACCACCAGCGCCACCACCACCAGCGCCACCACCACCAGCGCCACCACCACCAGCTACCACCACGAGCGCCACCACCACCACCCCACCACCATCAGCGCCCACCATCAGCGCCACCAGCGTCACCTTCTATTATCTACCAAAAATAATCATAAAAACATATGTTAGTTTAAAAAAAAGAGCGAAAGTTTTTTTTTAATTGTCATCATTATAAACCCCCATATTTTGGGAAAACCGTCCATGACTGTAGGTATGTTGCTATGCATATTATCACACTGAAGTCAATGCTCGCGACCGTCGGTACTGAAGTCACACTGCCAGCGACCGACGGTACTGAAGTCACAGTGCTCGCGACCGAGGGTACTGAAGTCACAGTGCTCGCGACCGACGGTACTGAAGTCACATGCCGCGACCGACGGTACTGAAGTCACAGTGCCGCGACCGACGGATTGAAGTCACACTGCTAGCGACCGACGGTACTGAAGTCAAAAAAGCCGCGACCGACGGTACTGAAGTCACAGTCCCCTCGCGACCGACGGTACTAAAGGTCACACTGCTAGCGACCAGGTACTGAAGTCACGGGCCCTGGGGACCGACGGTACTGAAGTCACACTGCTAGCGACCGACGGTACTGAATTTCACGGGTGCTCGCGACCGAGGTACTGTCACAGTCTCGCGCCCGGGACGGTACTGAAGTCACCCCTGCTAGCCCCGACGGTACTGAAGTCACAGTGCCGCGACCGACGGTACTAAAGTCACACTGCTAGCGACCGACGGTACTGAAGTCACACGCAGCGACCACGGTAAAGTCCCCCCCCGCGACCGACGGTACTGAAGTCACACTGGGGGCGACCGAGGGGCGAAGTCCACTGTCGCACCACGGTACTGAAGTACCCGCGCGACCGACGGTACTGAACAACTGCGGGGCGACCGACGGAAAAATTAAGTGTCGCGACACGGACAAGCCACTGTAGCGACCGACGGTATGAAGTCACAGTGCTCGCGACCGACGGTACTGAAGTCACAGTGCTCGCGACCACGGTACTGAAGTAATCCGCGACCGACTTTTTGGTCCCGTGCCGCGACCGACGGTATAAGTCACCCTCGGACCGAGGATGAACAACGCTGCGACCGAGGACTAAAACACAGGCCGCGACCGAGGACTGAAGTACGTTAAACCGACGGCCCAAATAAAACCGGACCGATCCCAAAATCCCTTGTCGCAGCACTGGTCACATTCCCCCGGAGGGGGATAAGTCACACCGTACACCGAGGACTAAAATCAAGTGCCGCGACCGAGGACGGGAAGTCACGTGCTCGCGCCCCACGGTACCGTTTCCCGGGCCCCCCGACGGTACTAAGCCACTGTCGCGACCGACGGATGAAGTCCCCCCCGCCCCGGGCCCAGGATAAAAACCCGGCCGCGACCGAGGACTGAAGTAATGTCCCACCGACGGTTTTAAATGGTTCGCGACCGACGGTACTGAAGTCACAGTGCTGGGGCGACCGAGGTACTGAAGTCACACTGCTCGCGACCGACGGTACTGAAGTCACCCCTGCTCGCGACCGACGGTACTGAGGGCCCCCGGAAACCACGGAACTTTTCCACTGGGCCCAAGGGTTTCCCCCCTGTAACTTAAATAAAACTGCCCGGAAAAAGGCCGAATAAAAGGGGGTTTCCTTTCAAATCCCGCCCCAAGGACTGAATTTTAAGGGGCCCCCGAGGGCGCCTAGATTTAGATCATTAATTTTTGACACAAGAAAGTTGTGTCTACCGTTTCTACTTCAGTAGTCACTTTCAAACTCAGTTGTAACGTCAATACAAAACAGACGTCATAAAAAGTCCCTTTTTTAGAAGGGAGACACAGCACTGATAAGCAGCGCTGACGTCAAGAGCACCCCAGAGCAGCAAGCAGCAGCACAGCAGAAACAGCACAGAGCAGCAAAAGGCAACCAAAACAACCAGTAATAACAAATATTACAGCAACAGCAACATCAACAGCAGCAAGTACACAAACAGCGTCCAAAGCAACAGCAACTAACATTTATCTCAAGATTCATCTCATCTGTCGATTCTTTAAAAAAGATGAGGAGTCGGGAAAACGCAGGTTATACGTCACACGAAAAAAAGTAAGTCATGCGTGGGGACCCGAATTTGATGCTGAGGTAAAATAATATTGGGCAGTCTATACGAGAGTAAGGGAACGTTCTATCACGTTTTAAAATCAATGGAGTGCAATGGGCTTTAAAGTCAGTAATTCTTTTGGGGAAAAAGGGGTGATATTTTTGTTTTCAATCTGGACCAATGATATATTTCAGGGTTTGGGCATCCCCTTTCCGGTGGAAAATAGATACAATGAATATAAGCGATTCTACTACGTTTCCCCCCAGTGTGGACTTTATCAAGTCACGAACAGATGTGTTTGTGATGAAGCCCACACGGGTGGAAAAAAAGAAAGGATATTATATCATATTTTTTTTTCCCATCATGTCGGTCCCCTTTAAAAACCCTTTATCCCCCCTTTCAGCCAGCATAAGAACATAAGAAAATAAGAATGGGGGAAACGCAAAAGGGCCCCACTGGCCCATACAAGGATCCTTTAAAACCACCAACCTAAAAATTTTTCCCTGTACTCACGACACTAATCAAACCCAGCCCTCCCACCCCTTTTTTGCCACCCTTTTTAAAACCAAACCCCAAAGGGCCTACCCTTTTATCCTACTCGGAAAAAATTTTTCCCCCGATCTAAAACCCCTTTTCAGTCGCCCCCAAAATTTTTGTAAAAAATTTTGCGCAAAATATGGTATTAGGGGAAACCCTAATCCTAAAGTCGATTTTTAAAAAGCAAGGAACAAAAATGAGAAAACCCCCTTTTTCCAAAAAAAAATTACAGTCGGGCCTAAAGGGGAGTGTCCGGGGGCCCCTTTTCCCCCATTTCAAAATGACCTACCGAATGCATCAAACATTCCCAAAACCCCCCTTTTTTTGAGATAAGAACATAAAAAATAAAAAAGGGGGAACATAAGGCCTGTTGGCCCTTTTTAGGCAGGTCCTTCCCCATCCCACCAACAAATATTTGTTAAAACCCAATTTTCAATGCTACCCAAAAATGCTTTGAAAATTTTTTTTTACTCAAATTACTTAAAAACCCCAAACCCCTTTTACCATAATTTTTTCCCAACCAAAATTAAAAATACCCAAGGTCCTTTCTTTAAAACCCTACAGGAGACTGTTTATTCATCAACAAACTTTTTAAACCAAATTTCCTTACCTTTTTTAAAAATTAAAAAAATTTTTAACTTGAAAAATTTTGGGGTTTCCCGGAGAGATACCCCCAAACTTATTTTTATCCCCTTTTTAAAACCCATTTTTACTTGATCCATCTGTCTCCCCATTCAGTTTTTTCCCAAATGAATGTAATTTTAAGGGTTTTTTTTTTAATTAGATAGAGCGATACATTTGTTTTAAATGGGTTGATCAGCATGTCTTTCCCTTTATCCCAGCTGTTATGGGAGTGAACTGTAAGCCCTTCCTCTCTCTCTCTCTTTCCCGTGGCGACCTGAAACCTTCATTCCCAAAACGAGACCAGGAGTCAGATACCGTCACGAACTAGCTCACATTCGGGAATAAAACCCCAAACCCCTCAGTGTCACTAGTAGTTCAGTGATAGTAGAAATAACCGTTACTTGAATCACAAGTTTTTTTAGATCACTGCCGTTAGGCCGTGTCAAAGGTCAATCCGACTATGAACGCCTCCGGCCCTCCAGCGGTCTTTCCTTACCAGACAATTAACTTTAAATTTTGAGACGGAACATTATAAATTTCATTTAAAACTTGTTATTTTTCCAGCCCTTATACAACCATCCCAGGATGCTACCCGGCTTACCTATTTACTGCTGAGTCAACAGGGGTAAGCAGGAGCCAAAGAAACTTAGGCATACGCTTAGAAATGACATAAATCACACATTCATTCCCATAATGTAATAATAATAATAATAATAATAATAATAATAATAATAATAATAAAAAACGATAGGGCTGTAAGTCTCCTTCATTTTGTTCACTTCTGAAACTTTTTTTGGGGGAGGGGGGGGGTAAGGTTGGGCGACTGTCGAGTGGTTGGATTTTTGTCTTTCAATTTAAAATTCTGGAGGTTTAACATTGACTCATAAACCATAACACACACACACACACACACACAAAATGATAACGAATACAAAATACTGCGGGAATCGACAAGGTAGACAGTGACAGGATGTTCCAGAGAGGAACAAGAAACAAGGTGACACAACTGAAGCTGAAGACTCAGATGAGTCAAAGGGATGTTAGGAAGCATTTCTTCAGCCACAGAGTAGTCAGGAAGTGGAATAGTCTAGAGAAAGATATAGTGGAGGCAGGAACCATACATAGTTTTAAGACAAGGTATGATAAAGCTCATGGAGCAGGGAGCAGAGCCCCAGTAGCGGACAGGAAGAGGTGGGGCCAGGAGCTGAGTCCCCGACCCCTGAAACCCACAATTAGGTGAGTCCAATTAGGTGAGTACGCACACACACACACACTTCACACACCCTCACACACACACACACACACTCACAACACACACACACACACACACACACACACACTCACAACACACA